>NW_021027156.1:1060162-1080319 GCF_004153795.1 Camellia sinensis | reverse complement strand
CGACCCATCCTTCTTCTTTGCAAAGAGAGCCGGCGCTCCCCAAGGTGACGTACTAGGGCGAATGAAGCCCTTGTCTAAAAGCTCTTGGAGTTGACTTTTCAACTCTTTCAGTTCAGAAGTTGACATTCTATATGGGGTTTTGGAAATCGGTTGTGTTCTGTATACAACATCAATAGTGCATATCCTCTAGAGTCTGATTGGTTCGTTCAAATTGGCTATCTGTCTGTGGGTGGTAGGCACTACTCAATTGCAGTTCAGTTTCCAAAGCCTGTTGCAAATTCTGCCAAAATCTTGACGTAAACTTCGAGTCTTTGTCAGATACAATGGATACTGGTACACCATGTAGTCTCACAATCTCATTCATGTAAATGTTAGCCAACTTGTATGCATTATAAATAGTTTGAACAGGCTGAAAATGGGCAGACTTAGTTAAACGGTCTACAATGACCCAAATAGAGTCCATACCTCAAGAAGAGCGAGGCAATCCCACTATAAAATCCATCGTGATATGCTCCCATTTTCATTCTGGTATGGGTAGGTTGTGAATTCAAGCCCCAAAGGTGAGTCAATTAAAACCATATTCAAACCCATTTTCAAGAATATGAAGAACATGCAAACATGCATGGATTCAAACCAAATTCAACCTTCAAAGCTTGTTTAGCTGGACTCATTTTTTTCAAGAACATGATGAATTCGTGGACTCAAGCCTAATTATGAACATGCATGTACAATTTTACCATGAATTCAACTCAAAACTCATCAATTCAAACATGCATGCATGAATTATGCTCTATATCAACATGTGAGAACTAAAACATGACTTAGCTCTACAATTTAACATGGACCATGCAAGAATTAGTTCAAACACAAGAATGAGAAGATGAAATCCTTACCTAGGTTCCTTGAATGCAAGTCTAGAGGTCCAATTTAACAATCTATAGTTCAATTACCAAGCAATTCTTCAAGTTTCCAAGCAATTCCAGGTGAAAAACCAATTTCTCTCCCTCTCTATTCTCTAGGTCGGCAAGGCTCAAGAAAGGGCTGAGGAAATGTTTGTTTCAAGTGTATACAAGGCTCACATGTCATATTGAGTGGGCCACTAAGGGTGGCAATTTGGTAATTACGGCAAACTTTGCAATTAACTCTTTTTAATCTAATTTAATCATACCTAATCAGTTTTCAGATAAATATACCATAAAATCACATTAATTATGTGGATCATAAAACATCAATCGGTTTCTAATTCGGCCGCCGATATGGCCTTCAATTAGCAGTTTAAACATATAAGCATGAACAGATAATCATACAGTCAAACAGATAGAATGCAATTTAACTAACATATACTCAATCAATTCGGTTTCCAATTTCAGTCAGTCAGTTCAGTACTTTTAATCAGTCCAATTATCAGTCATAATCAATTCAGTTTAACGGTAATCGATGGTTATCGACAATCAATCAGTCATTAATCGGCAAACAGTATGAGGGTTGTTACAGAGAGGCACTTACCCTTAGTGGAGTTTTCTTACAGCAATAGCTTCTAGTCGAGTATTGCCATGGCATTGTTTAAGGCCTTATATGGCTAACCGTGTAGATCTCTTGTGTGTTGGGCCGAGGTGGGTGATACAACTTTGTTGGGTCTAAAGTTGGTCTGAAAAACGACAGAGAAAGTTGTATTATCCGTAAGAGGTTGGTTAAGGCTCAGAGTCATCAGAAGAGCTATGCCGACTGTAGAAGGAGACCGTTATCCTTTGAGGTGGGAGACCATGTTTTCTTGAAGATATCATCTAGATGGGGTTTGATAAGGTTTGGAAAGAACGGAAAGTTGTCTCCTAGGTTTATAGGACATTTTGAGATCGTAGAGCAAATTGGGGAGGTAACTTATCGTTTGGCCTTGTCGCCGCAGCTTTTCAGGGTTCATGACATGTTTCATATTTGTATACTTCAAAAGTATAAGCCGGATCCTTCACACGTGTTGGACTGCACTGAGTTAGAGGTTGATCAGGATTTCTTGTATGAGGAGAGACCAGTTAGAGTTTTAGATACTCAAGACCAAGTCTTGCGTGGCAAGACGATTCCTTTGGTAAAAGTGTTGTGACGAGACCACAGGGTTGAGGAGGCCACTTGGGAGCATGAAATGGAAGTTCGTGAAAAGTACCCGGATCTATTTGTTGATGTTTGAGCATGTATTGAAAACTTTGTTATGTTAATGTAATATAAACATTGCATATGTTTTGGAAATGTGAATTGTATATTCAGTATTGAAAACTCGTTTATCATGTTGATGGGAATGGATGACAGGTGGATGGGTCATGGTGATGAATTGGAATTATTATCATTGTTGTAATTGGTTAAAACATGGTTTTAATGTTTAGTTTAAAGTTTCGGAGACGAAATTCCTAAAGGGGGGAAGATTGTAGGGGTTCTGGTTTGGACCCGACCCATTTGATATTTTGGATCCGGGTTTCACTGTCATATATAGTTATTCACGTTTTGTTTTCCCTTATCTCCATTTGAGTTTGGCTTTTGGGATGTGATGATTGCATTTTACACAGGTTGGCAGTTTGTTTTTCAAACTTTTGTTGCCTAGATTTTTGTTCCTTCGCTTGAGTGTCACTTCTTGCGCTTGAGCAATCTTCGTGAACTCTCAATACTTTTGCAAGTCTGCAAAACTACTGAGAAATGGTATTCTACGCTCGAAGGACACTTCTTGCACCTGAGCGGTGTCGGCTTGAGTGGCCGTTGTTAAGCTCGAGCGATGGTGTTCTATCTGTAAAGCTTCTAGGAGTTTGTATTCTGCACTTGGGCTATGTTTCTTATGCTCGAGCGGTCATATCTTTTGTATCTAGACGCTCGAGCGACACTTCATACGCTCGAGTGGCCTGCGCCTATATCAGTCCATAAAAGTAACTTTTTACATCACTTTTTCATCTCTCTCTCTAAACATTTCAAAATCTAAGTTGAGACTTCTCTCTCTAAAACTCACATTCTCTCTGCAAATACACTTAGATTTGTTGAGTTCTTCACTGGTGTTCCTTTATTAAAAAGGTAGATGTGATAATCGCCTTCTTAATTAAGCAAATTAAATTAATTGATTATGTGCTTATTGCTAATTATGTAATTATATGTTATGAAGTGTTATTGTGATGCCATGTGATTAATTAAATTGTGTTATTGTGGACAGGTAGGTTAGAGTGAAATTAAACCTGTCTGATTGACTAGTTTTAACAAGTTAGAATTAAATAATATGATAGGAAATTAGAGCCTAATTCATAATAGTATAATTTAATTCAGTGTAATTAAGATCATAATATGATGAGAGTTAATTTAATTTGAGTGAATTGAATTTAAATTAATTTTGATGATTTATTAGTTTATTTAATATGAGCTCGGTGAGTATGATCAAAGAACTAGAGTATGACTCATCAAATTGACTAAGAATTAAGAGAGAAGAGTAGTGGACCTTGGTGAGCTTAGGAGTAAACACGTAAAGAGAGAGAATGAGAGGTTTTGAGAGTTCAACATAGAGTAAGAATAGAAGGAAGAAAGAAGAGGTGAAGAACTTAGGAAGAAAGTAGAGGATTGTCTTGAATTCTCCCCAACCATTGTAGCAAGGTAAGCTTTTCTTCCTAAATTCTTGCTATAGAGACTTGCACATGCACCATCATTTAAGTTTCAAGGGTAAATTAAAATGAATTGATGATCAAATTAAGGTTTTGCTCTTATTGCTAAAATTTAAGACATACAAGTAAATATATAGAAGAAAAGAATGAATTCACTCTTAATTTCACCATGCATGGCATAATTCCATGAAAAACTTCTTTTTACATTTGATTTCTTATATGAGTTTTGAAAACTAAGAAGGAAGCTCCATGAATTCAAACCTTGGAGCTCAATTTGCAGAGTGAATAACTTTGTATTAAAAGTTTGAACTTTTACATGGATTTGAGTTTCAAATTGAAGTTATGAGTTTTGTTTAAGCTTGCTATGTTTAATCCCATGTGTTCTTGAGAGTTTTTGGAGCTTGAAATGTATAGAAATGAAATTGTTTTCTCACCAATGTGAATTGCACATTTGAGCAGATTTTCGGGTTCTAGATTTTCCAGCACCGCACGTGCAGCTTGGGGCCCCGCGTGTGCGGAAAACAGGGCAGATTGGAGCTTACATACTGAAATATATGCAGGTACGGGGGGCACGTGCGACACTGGTCCCGCATGTGCACCCTTTTGGGCTGCTCCGGTTTATTTTTCGCTCCTCTTTTCCATCTTCCAGGCCTCCATTTGCATCGGTTTAAAAGTGTTTTTCATGTGCATTGCATCTCATGAGTAAACGAATGGAAGATATAACCGATTAGAACCAAATAAGTGAACAACGAACAGAAATTGACCGAATGAACAACAAAGTGAATAGAAAAAGAAATGATTGAATCCAGCATGGATGTAATTGAGTTATTGTGCTTGAATTTGTTTGTTTAGGTCGGACGCTGTGTCTTTTGTGCATATTAGCACGTGTTCACTGGGCTTTAGCTCACTGTGTCTTTTGTGCATATTTGCACGTCTACTGATGCAATTGTCTGTTTTAAATACTGAAAAGACATTCATTCTTAACCCCTTTACGCATTTGTTATTCACTGGGCTTTAGCTCACTGTGTATATATATGTATGTAGGTGATTAGGCACCCGAGCGGAGTTAGCAGCGTCGACCCGATTTTGTTTTGTCAAGCCAACCCATTGTACCTCACTATGAGGCTTTCATCCGTTATTGTCAAGGCTTTTGGGTGATATAATTCCATCCCTTTTTGGAAAGTTGTTTGATGTCAAATAAATATTTTATACTTTGTTTTTGGACTTGGGATTTAATTCCCTAACCTGTCTTGGATGTTTACGACTTAAGCTTTTATATGTATGTTGGATATGGACCTGGACTTATGTGTGCATATATGTATGCACTCATATGGAAGGTGTTTGTTCATTTACGTCCTCACATCTTTTTGGACATTATGTTTTAATATGTACACAGGCTTCCGCTGGCCCCTTTTTTTTTTTTTTTTCTTTTAAATTGTTATTACTACTAAGCAGGCATTTGGTAATTACGGATTACTGGCCAGTTACGATGCTAAACCCTTAGGGGTGGGTTTGGGTTGTGATAGAGTGGTATCAGAGCACGAGTTATACCGCACACATGTGTCCAAATGAGCTATATGATGTCCTAGAAAAGCAATTAGGGCATTACATAAGCATAAATATGTGTGTGTGAATATATATATGTGAATATGTGCTAACATGAATAAGAAAACTACTTTTCCTATGTTTATTATTACTATGCTTTATATAATGCAATGGAGAATGCAAGGAATACAGATGAAACTGAATCATTCGAAACAAGAATTGCAAGATTGAAAAGGATAGTTGAATTATTGACTGAGGCTCTAAGACAACAACAGAACCAACAGCCCTCACCTCCTCCTCCGCCACTAGTGCAGCCAGAACCAAATGGCAATGATGATGTTATTACTTTGACATAAAAGTTTAACCAAATGAAGCCACCAACATTCTAGGGAGGTCTTGAGCCATTGAAGGCCAAAGTATGGATCCTAGAAATTGAAAAACTATTTGAAGTATTCCCGTGTTTAGAGGCACAGAAAGTGTTATTGGCTATTTTTACCTTACAAGAAGAAGCCAGGCGGTGGTGGATGCATATTCGTGATACAAACAATGCTATGACTTGGGCTCAGTTTAAAGAAGCTTTTTAGCATAAATATTTCCCTCAGTGTGTTCGAGATCGCAAAGTATCTGAATTTGAACAACTGAAGCAGGGTACCATGTCAGTAGCAGAATATGAAGCTAAGTTCACCGAGCTCACCCATTATGCGCCACACATGGTAGATACTGACTATAAAAAAGGCTAGAAAATTTGAGGGTGGACTTAATGTGGAGATACTTGACCGGATTAATGTTTTGAAATTACACAAGTATATGGATGTCCATGACTGAGCTATCATAGCTGAGGCAAATGTGGCAGCATTGAAACAGGCTAAGACGCCGGTGATTGAATGGCAGGGTAAGAGACAAAGTTTTAATTTTAAAAAGGGCCGGAACAACTTGTGGAATAAAAAGCAAAATACAGGGTCGACAAGTAGTTCCAGCCAAGGTAACAATTCCATACCACCTTGTCCAGAATGTGGTAGAAGACATAAAGAGGCTTGTTACAAAATTTTAGGGGCATGTTACAAGTGTGGTAAGGTGGGCCACATGGTCAAAGATTGTTCTCTCACATCTCAAGGCACTAGTAGACCTGTAGCAAGTGCTGCAGCATCAACCCCTACACCAAAACCTAATCCTAAAGCTACTGGGAGAGAAACTTTGAGGCAAGGCCGGGTGTTTGCACTTGTACGAGGAGATGTGTAGCATACTGAGATAGTTGTGTCAGGTATACTTCCAATTTGTGCTCAAAATGCTTATATTTTAATTGACTCGGGGTCTACACATTCATTTGTCTCCCATGCTTTTCCAAGAAAATTAACTAGACCACCGGAACCCATGAATTATTTATTAGCTGTGTCTTCACCTATTGGGGGGTCCATGACTTGTGCTTATATGTATCCTGCATGTGAGATTTTTATTGGGGATGTGATTTTATATGTTGATTTATTGCCTCTGAATCTTGACCACTTTGATGTAATTTTGGGAATGGACTGGTTAACAAAATACCATGCCTCTACTGATTGTGTAACAAAACAAGTTATGTTTTGTCCACCTGGATTGCCTGAATTTATATTTAACAGAGTTGGAGTAGTACCTCCCCCATATTTGATTTCATCTATGAAAGCCTACAAATTGATTAAAAATGGGTGTAAAGGGTATTTATGTTGTGTGTTGATTGTGCCTGCTGATAATAAAGTTAATGTGGATAGTATTCCTATAGTCAGAGAATTCCCAGATGTTTTTCCAGATGATTTGCTAGGGGATTTGATTGACAGGGAGATTGAGTTCACTATTGAGGTGATATTGGGTATACAGCCAATTTCCAAAGCTCCGTACAGAATCACCCCTACTGAATTGAAAGAGTTGAAAGTTCAATTACAATAATTGCTAGACAAAAAGTTTATCAGACCTAGTACATCACCGTGGGGCGCTTCGGTTTTATTTGTAAAGAAGAAGGATGGTTCATTGAGGCTTTGCATTGACTACCGTGGGCTGAATAAGGTGACAGTGAAAAACAAGTACCCGTTGCCTCGTATTGATGATTTATTTGACCAACTGCATGGTGTTCAAGTCTTTTCCAAGATTGATCTTAGATCCGGATACCACCAATTGAAAGTCAAAGTTGAGGACATTGAAAAGATTGCTTTCCGAACAAGGTACGGACATTATGAATTTCTTGTTATGCTTTTCGGAGTTACTAATGCGCCTGCTACATTATGGATCTTATGAACAGAATTTTCAAGTCATTCCTCAATGAATTTGTAGTTGTTTTTATAGATGACATTTTGATTTATTCCAAAAGCAAAGAAAAACATGAACATCAATTGAGAATTACTTTACAAACCTTGAGAGAGCAGAAATTATATGCAAAACTAACAAAGAGTGAATTTTGGCTTGATAGTGTCATGTTTTGGGGGCATGTAATCAATAAAGATGGCATTGTAGTGGATCCACAGAAGATTGATGCAGCTGTTAATTGGCCTAGACCTACCAATGTTACTGAAGTCCGGAGTTTCTTGGGTTTGGCTGGATATTATCGAAGATTTGTGAGAGACTTTTCCAAAATTGCGTTGCATTTGACTCGGTTGACACAGAAAGGAGTACCGTTTGACTGGACCAATAAGAGAGAATCAGTCTTTCAAGTATTGAAGACTCAACTTGTGACTTCACCGATTCTCACCTTACCCTAAGGTACGGACGAATGTACTATTTTTAATGATGCTTCTTAAAAGGGTTTGGGGTGTGTATTAATGCAGAATGGAAAAGTAATAGCATATGCGTCTCGACAATTAAGGCCACACGAAAATAATTATTTGACTCATGATTTGGAGCTTGCCGCAGTAGTATTTGCATTGAAGATTTGGTGCCACTACTTGTATGGGGCAACATGTGAAGTTTACACAAATCACAAGAACTTAAAATATTTCTTTACCCAGAAAAAATTGAACATGAGACAACGAAGATGGCTAGAATTGATAAAAGATTATGACTTGCAAATCTTGTACCATCCCTGGAATGCTAATACTGTTGCTGATGCGCTTAGTCAAAAATCAATTGGGAATTTGGCTTGTTTACTTATTGGGCAAAGAGAATTGTGACATGATCTTGAAAATTTTGAGGTTGAAATTGTTTTACGAGAACAAGGTAGGACATTGGTTGCTATTTCTGCTCAACTAGTGATTCTTGAAAAGATTAAAGAAAAATAGCAACAAGATGAATTTTTGAAGAAGATTATTGATGAATGGGAATCCAAATCGAGACTGGATTTTGTTTTTGAACATGGCATGTTGAAATGTCAAGGTAGATTATGTGTACCAAATGATGTTGACGTGAAAAAATGAGTTTCGCAAGAAGCCACAGTTCAAAACTTTCTATCCATCCAGGAAATACAAAAATGTACCAAGACTTGAAGCTTAATTTCTGGTGGCCGGGAATGAAGAAAGAAATTGCTAAGTTTGTGTCAAAGTGCCTACATTGCCAACAAGTTAAAGCTGAACATCAACGACCCACGAGATTGCTTCAACCTCTGCCAATACCGAAGTGGAAATGGGAGCATATTACCATGGATTTTATTGTTGGACTACCTCGCTCCAATAGAGGTATGGATTCAATTTGGGTTATTGTTGACCGGTTGACTAAGTCTGCTCATTTCTTACGTGTCAAAAAAATTTATAATGCGGATAAGTTGGCTATAATTTACATTAATGAGATTGTTAGATTGCATGGAGTGCCTGTGTCCATTATTTCTGATAGGGACTCGAAGTTCACATCAAGATTTTGGTAAAGTCTGCAAACGGCATTGGGTACTGAAATGAGATTAAGTAGTGCATACCATCCACAGACCAATGGCCAGTCGGAAAGAACAATCCAAACTTTGGAGGACATGCTGCTTATGTGTGTGATTGATTTTCAAGGGAATTGGGAAACTCACTTGCCTTTAGCCAAATTTGCCTACAATAACAGTTTCCATTCAAGCATTGGTATAGCGCCTTTCGAGGCTTTATGTAGCAAAAAATGTCAGTCTCTTATTTGTTGGGCATAAGTTAGAGATGGGCCTTTACTTGGGCCTGAGATTGTTCATGAAACAACAAAAAATGTGAAGTTAATTCAACAAAGATTGAAAACTGCACAAAGCCGACAAAAAAGCTATGCGGATGTCCGAAGGCGAGATAGGGAATACGAAGTGAGTAACCATGTTTTTATTAAAGTGACACCAATGAAAGGGTAAACTCGCTTTGGAACCAAGGGAAAATTAGCACCGAGGAATGTTGGGTTGTATGAAATTATAGAAAAGATTAATCTGGTGGCATATCAAGTAGCACTCCCTCTCGAAATGGAACATATGTATAATGTCTTTCATGTTTCACGTTATTGAGCCCATCCACGTGCTTTTGAGTGATGACTATACTTACAAAGAAAGGCCCATTCAGATTGTAAATCGGCAAATCACGAAGTTGAGAAACAAAGAAATTTCGTGAAACTAGACTCGCAAAACCATGTTGGTATTTATGCAACCTAGGAAATTGAAGCTGATATGAAGAGGAGATACCCAAACCTCTTCCCATTTGGCCCTATATTCTTCCCGAAGGAAGGTAATTGAGTTTAGAGGACCAAACGTCCTAAGGGGGAAAAAATGTGACAATCGCCTCCTTAATTAAGCAAATTAAGTTAATTGATTATGTGCTTATTGCTAATTGTATAATTATATGTTATGAAGTGTTATTGTGATGCCAAGTGATTATTTAAATTGTGTTATTGTGGACAGGTAGGTTAGAGTGAAATTAAACTGTCTGATTCGCTAGTTTTAACAAGTTAGAATTAAATAATAGGATAGGAAATTAGAGCCTAATTCATAATAGTATAATTTAATTCAGTGTAATTAAGATCATAATATGATGAGAGTTAATTTAATTTAAATTAGTTTAGATGATTTATTAGTTTATTTAGTATGAGCTCTGTGAGTATGATCAAAGAACTAGAGTATGACTCATCAAATTGACTAAGAATTAAGAGAGAAGAGTAGTGGACCTTGGTGAGCTTAGGAGTATACACGTAAAGAGAGAGAATGAGAGGTTTTGAGAGTTCAACATAGAGTAAGAAAAGAAGGAAGAAAGGAGAGGTGAAGAACTTAGGAAGAAAGTAGAGGATTGTCTTGAATTCTCCATAACCATTAGAGTAAGGTAAGCTTTTCTTCCTAAATTCTTGCTATAGAGACTTGCACATGCACCATCATTTAAGTTTCAAGGGTAAATTAAAATGAATTGATGATCAAATTAAGGTTTTTCTCTTATTGCTAAAATTTAAGACATACAAGTAAATATATAGAAGAAAAGAATGAATTCACTCTTAATTTCACCATGCATGGCATAATTCCATGAAAATCTTCTTTCTACATTTGATTTCTTGCATGAGTTTTGAAAACTAAGAAGGAAGCTCCATGAATTCAAACCTTGGAGCTCAATTTGCATAGTGAATAACTTTGTATTAAAAGTTTAAAAGTTTGAACTTTTACATGGATTTGAGTTTCAAATTGAAGTTATGAGTTTTGTTTAAGCTTACTATGTTTAATCCCATGTGTTCCTGAGAGTTTTTGGAGCTTAAAATGTATGGAAATAAAATTGTTTTGTCACCAATGTGAATTGGACATTTGAGTAGATTTTCAGGTTCCAGATTTTCCAGCACCGCACGTGCGGCTTAGGGCCCCGCACGTACAGAAAACAGGGCAGATTGGAGCTTGCATACTGAAATATATGCAGGTGCGAGGGGCACGTGCGGCACTGGTCCCGCACGTGCGGCCCTTTTACAAATGAATCCTTGAAAATGATTTTGATATAGAAAATAATGTCGAGTTGGGAATAAATAGTTGGTTTCGATATGTATGATTGATTTTGAAAAGAAAATAGGGATTTGCCCTAATTACGCCAAATGTTGATTTTATATAAATAATGAGATTGATATTAAAATTGTGAAATTGAATTAGTTTTGATGAAGATAGTGGAGTTGGGTATGTATTACCACCCACACTTTGGAATTTGGAAAGTTTATCTTTATGGACTATTATTTATCTGTTTAGAAATAGTTGTTTTGAACTATCGGCAGAGGATAACTATGATTATTGTAGAAATTAGATGAGAATTAGGGAAATTGAAACTATTTTTCTTATTCATTTGCATCGGTTATTATTTCATATTTATACATTACAAATGTACATTGTTTTGAGAAAATGGGAGAATCTGGAAATGAGTTGTTGTTACATCAAATAAGTTGACCTATGTGTCTAGGGTGAAAGTTCCAAAAACTACACATATACATGAGTGCCGATCTTGTAGACGAAATATCCGTAAAATGACAATAGTGATGCTTGTATAGCCTACATTTATATGTGTGTTGGTTTATGGTTTCCAACGGACGAAATTTTTGTGAAATGTGATATTGTTTTAGAGATTTCCAGAAATTTGATTCACTGCCATGTTTTCCTTGAAAGGAGAATGTTTTAAGAACTATGATATTCATTTGGCATTGCATGGTCTTTGGAAAGAGATAAAATGTTTTGATACAAATATTGCATATGTGTTCACCTTATAGCTTTGTTAAGATTCATATACTGTGATGGATTATTTCTACTGGGCTATGGCTCACCCTATGTGAAAAAAACATTTTAGGTGCTGATGATATGCCTCCGCCAAGGCAATAGCTTAGGAGGACTTAGAGCAAGAGTTTCATTTTGTTATATTCATTTTTGTATAAGCCAAGAGCTTTAAGTGTATTGGTCTTAAACTCTAATTTTGTTGTAACTAAACACTGTCTTGGAAAGTTGTAAACTTTTAGGGCATTTATTATCTGTTTTATTTTCAGATCTCATCTCATGCTGTGACATATGTTATAGATTCAGGGATAGACTTATGATTGTATATCTGCATATGTCAGTCTTTTGTACACTCAATTGAAATCAATGAAAGATAATTACTTATGCTGGTGTAGTTATTTAATGTATATAGTGAATGGTCTATTGCTTATTATTTTGAGGCGTTACAGACTAATTGGAATACAATACTTGAAAAAGAATTTCTAATAAATTCTCAGTTTTTATAAAAGTTAAATTTATTTAAAAAAAATAAAGTGACAATTGAGAGGGAGAATACGATGTGAATGTGAGGTTAACGAGTGATTATTTGATATTCCTGAAGTATTGTTTCTTATCATTTATTACTTGAGATTTATCAAATTATTTTTTATAAACTCAAAAAAAAAAAAAAAAAGGTTCTGATCCTACTAGTGTATCCAATGAATGATAGTTTGAGACACCAAATAAAATTGTCCAAAAGTAAAAGAAAAAATAATTTCTCAAGATTAACCGTGACAGAGAGCAAAAAATATAAGAAAAAGATGGAACAAAATAAAATAGCGAGGAGCGCGTGGATCAAGAGATAGAAGCGAGAAAGTGGACAAATGAGAAAGAGAGGTGCCTTATTTTCAAAAGTTTTAAAAAGGGTGGTACTATATCCACTACATGAGGTACCTTATTTTTAAAAGTTTTAAAAAGGGTGGTACTTTGTACCTTATTTTCAAAAGTTTTAAAAAGGGTGGTATTATGTCCACTACGTGAGGTACCTTATTTTGAAAAGTTTTAAAAAGGGTGGTACTATATCCACTAAGTTTTAAGAAAAATGCTCCCGACCTCTAAATGTTCACCACTAAATTAGCACTAATGACGTGGCTGTTTACGTGAAAAATGGATGCAAACTCGCCCATTTCTCCCTCTTTCTTATTCATTTCAAATTTCAAATTCATTTCCAACACACAATACATTTGAAGACTATCTATTCTTCCTTTTCTTCTCTGTTGTGCCTCTCCTTGGCGACCTCCTCGACGAGCGTAGCTCTACAACACCGGGGACCCGACCGGACGAGTGCGGCTCTCCAATCTAGGCGACGATCGAGGTTGAACGCAGCTTCTATAACCCCAGCGACCCGACGAGCGCAGCTTCTGATGACCGACGACGACCGAGTCTCTTTCCGTCTTCCCACCAGACTCAATTCTCTCGACTCTCCGTGTTTTCTCGATAGATCTGTGTGCACAAGTCAGTGAAATAATTTTTTTCTCTCTCTCTCTCTCTATATATATATATGCCCTAATTTGTTGAAGATAGATTGTGTCTTTGACTTTGATTTTATCTATATATATATGCCCTAATTTGTTGAAGACAGATTGTGACTTTGACTTTGATTTCATCTATATATATATGCCTTGATTTGTTGAAGACAGATTGTGACTTTGACTTTGATTTCTCTTTGATTTCATCTGTATATATATGCCCTGATTTGTTGAAGACAGATTGTAACCATATTATTTGTATACACATTAACACAGACATAGATTAACCACAAACTAATATAAAATTTGCGACAATGACAAAATTATTTCAAACAGACATATCTCTTTGAAATTATTTCAACCACAGATTTGGGAACTATATCTCTTTTTAGTTTCAACACTTTGAAATTATTTCAGACATATCTCTTTGAAATTAATGAGTAGTTCTCCAAATTTGCGACAATGACAAATTGTGTTCACAATCAGGGCATATATATATACATATATATATTTGCATACAATCTGTCTTCAATAATTTTGAAATGTAGATTTGTATGAAGTAATGAGTAGAATTTTAGTTCCTCACTATTGATTTTAATTCCTCACTATTGAATTGAGGTTCCTCACTATTGAATTTTAGTTCACAATCAGGGTAATAGTTTTAATTCAATGAAAATATTACCCTGATTATGCACAATCATTTAATGTAATTCTCTATTTAAATAATTTAATTCAATGAAAATATTACTTGGAAGGTCCTATGCTGTATTTAATGTAATTCTAGGTTTCTCTCCTGAATTTACTAATCATTTCAAACATCGTGAACAATGTTATTAATCATCTAAAAAATTACTACCTTCAATTGACTTTTCTTCTTCAAGTTTCATGAAAATCTACACACATTTTTAAGATATGTGAACATAAAGTTATTTCAAAATGTTTAGTATTTTGGAATGAGAAATCAGAATGTATATGGGTATTACCAGTCCATGTGGACTTATGCTATAATTCTCTCAGTGCTTGATTTTAAAACTAGACAACTAGCTTACAACCATTTTTAGTTTCAAGGTTCACCGTCGATATACTAGTTTTAGTTGCTAATTAATCTCATCATAATATCTTCATTTATGAATTTGTTACAAATCTATATGCTAAGTTTGCATGAATCAAACTTTCATAATTAGTAACATTTTTCAGCACATCTACATAATTGCATTTTGTATGAGTACTTTTGCCTTTAAATGTAGTTGTGTGGTTTTATTTTCTCTGAGTACTTTTGTGTGTTCTATGTACTTGCAAGTTCCTCGCATCTTTTAATTGGCAATGAGAATATTTGGTATATTATTCTTATTCTTCTCCTTTTTGAAGAACTAAAATAGTGAGGAATTAAAATAGCAATTGTCTTTCAATAATTACATAATCAGGGTAATATTACCCTGTCTTTCACTATTGAATTAAGATAGTGATTGAATTTTAGTTCACAATCAGGGTAATAGTTTTAAAATAGTGATTGAATTCTAGAAAATTCAATTTTTAATTCTTGAACAACTTTTGTAGTCTCATCCACTGCCGCGTTCTGCCTACTGATTTCAGCCTTCCCAGCAGACATCATACACATGATTCCAACACCTAGTCCCTAACTGAAAGTTGAATTGTCTATAAGGAATAATATGAATTAGATATGTAGAAGTAGAACTCAAAGCTGTCAAAACTGTTGTACTCTTTTGTGGCAGAAACTACCAGAGAAAGACCAATTCATCACGAACTAACAAACCAAAATAGGTGCAAATATGCAAAAATTATAAGTTATTCGCTGTGAGAATGTAAACCATCTGATGACACATTTTTGTATCAATAACTTCACAAAACATTTAACCTAGTGATTTCAACAAACATGAATGGTGTTGCCACACTGTTCACTCACTGGATTCTTTTGTATATAAATGCCAGCCCAATGAGCAATATATGAGTTTGATTATACAATTAAGTATATGTGGCAATCGTTGTTACATTGATAGGTGATAATGTCAACTTCAGATTTCGCTTCATATTTTTGCAGATGTCAACTTCAAGTGTTAACGGTAGTACCTCAGATCAATTGACGTATTACAACAGAAATTGTCCTCAATGTCGGAAAAAAGCAATCATTCTAATTTCGGAGACGAAACGAAACAAGAATAAGCTATTTTATTGTTGTCCTGATTGCAGTGGGTTTATTGCATGGTGCTTGCCTACAAATTCACAACGTAGGAAGGAAGGGCAAGTGCGAATGGACAATACACCAATTGCCACCGAACAACTTCAAAGTATCGACGAACATCTTCGATTTCAAAGCGAACAACATCAATTTCAGAACGTACAGATGCAAAAATTGCAAAGAGACATAAATAGAAATTCGTGTTGTATTAATGGGATCTTCATGTTGCTTGTAATTGGTGTTATATTAATTATGAAGATGTAATAATTTTTATACAAGTTAGAACATGTAATTGATGTTGTATTAATTATGAAGATGATATGTATGAAGATTTATGATATATTACAATTATGGATTGAGAAGTATGAATATGTAATCATGTGGATTGCTTGTTATCTGATTGGAAGCTTGAAAGTTATTTGTTTGTTTGTTTGAACACAGATTTTGGGCTGACTTTGAACAAATTTTGAACAGATTTTGAGCTGATTTTGGACAGATTTTGGATTGATTTTGGACTGATTTGGAACATAGATTCCGTTTGTCTGGTTGAACATAGATTATTGACAGATTTTGGCAGATTTTGAATAGATATTGTTGATAGATTGTGAATAAAATTTGTTCACACATTCTTGACAGATTTGGACAAATTTTCAACACAGATTCTGTTTATGTATTTGTCTATTTGAACACAGGTGCTTCACAGATTTGGATAGCTTGTTAACACATATTATGAACAGAATTTCTTCACATATTTGGACAGATTTTGGACTGATTTGGAACATAGATTCTGTTTGTCTGGTGCTTCACAGATTTGTGTATTTGAACACAGGTGCTTCACAGATTGTTCAAATACATTCTTGTGTATGCAAACTAATTTATGCAAACTAATGTCTGCAAACTAATTTAAATGTTCATGCTTTACATAAGAGTCCCAAAGATAAAACTCTATTAATTCAAAGTAGTAGTAACGATGGAGAATCCCATATTAATGTTCCTCAAATGATTGAATGGAAAAATGTAGATCTACCTGATCAATGGATTACTGTTAATGAAAATTACAAATATAACCAACAACAATCCTCAATTCAAGATATCCAAGATATTCACCAATTCAATGATGGTTCCGTTCGAATTAAGTTTAATGGAAGCCAATCCTCTCGACATAGTACATCTAGTGTTCCAACTGAAATTGAAACAGAAGATGAAATATTTAATACCCCTTTATTTCGAAAAAATAGTCAAATCCATCTTGGTCAACCTTCTACAAAAAATAAATTAAAAGGTATTGATAATATTACTTCTTCTCAAATTAGTAAACCTGTTTAATCTACACATCCAACTGACGAAGAAATTGCTTCCAATCATTCTCCAACTCAAACTGATTTTGAAGAATTTATACCACCAGTCAATCCCCAATTAATGAAAATCAAAAAAGATTTCAAACCTGATTTAGATAAATTACTTATTGAATTTAAATCCTCTAAAAATACCACACAACGACATGCTTATTATGCTAAATATAATTCTACTCAAATGTCCAAAATTACTAGACAATGGTATGATTTTATGGTCGAATATGGTTTTGAATTACCTCTATTAGAATATGTTAACAAGTATTACAAAAAGATTAATACAATCACAAAACATAAATGGAAAACTTCTGACACCACTTCTGTTAGCTCTAGTTATCCTTCTTTAGAGAAAATAATTCTTACTCAACAAGGGTCTGAAATCCCTGCTTCCCCTTTCAAACTACCTGGTAATGATAATGAGATTAAAAAGGTTATTGAACAAAATAATTATACTAATCAATGTTTAAACACAATTGGTAAACAATTAGACAAAATAGAAACCAATTTAGAATCTGTTCAAAACACATCTACTAAACAACCTTTAGATCACCCTTTACTTAACCTACCCAGTAATCGTTCCAAACGAACCAGTTTAGTTAGCAATGATCACTCCACTGTCAAAGCTATTGAAAAATTATTTACTAAATTACCTACCTCTGATAATGCTTCACCCTCTAAAGATAAAGGTCTTACTGTTCTGAATCAAGAACCTACTACTGAAATTGTTTCTACCCAGTCAGACACTGAATCCACTAATGATGACATAGATTAATTAGCCCGACAATTCCAATCCTCTAATCACCTTACAAAAATTCATTATCCTATAGTTAATCCTCAAACTACAAAAAATTGGTATTCCCGACCTACTCCTGTTAATCTTCAATTTGAAGAAACAAACCTCAATAATCAATTTTCTATTTCTGCCAAAATATTATATGAATGGAATATTGATGGTCTTGGTGAAGATCAAATTCTCCAAAAGTTAAATCATTTATCTATGGTCTCCAACAGTTATCTCTCCAATTATCCCCAATATACTCAACCTGAAATTGTTACATTAATTACTTCTGGTTTCACTGGTATGCTCAAATCTTGGTGGGAAAAATATTTAACTGAAGATCAAAGAGAATCTGTAATTTATGCTAACCAAACTGATGATAATGGTCTCCCTATCTTTGATGAAAACATTGGATGTTGCCACCCTGATGGTATTAATGCATTAATCTATACTATTGTTCGACATTTTATCGGTACCCTTACTAATATTTATTCTCGCATACATGATCAGCTTAGTAACCTCACCTGTCCAACCTTAAGTGATTTTAGATGGTACAAAGATATTTTTACCTCTAGAGTTATGTTAAGAGAAGACTGTACTAAAGCATTCTGGAAAGAAAATTTATTAATGGATTACCTAGTTTATTTGCTCATAAAATTAGAGATGTTCTTAGCCAACCTAATGGTATTATTGAATATGATAATTTAACCTATGGCGATATAATTAGCACTATTCAAAAAGAATGATTAAAAATGTGTATTGATCTTAAACTTAGTCAAAAAGCCACTAAAGATAAACACAAAGCTAAATATGAATTAGGAAATTTTTGTGAACAATATGGTTTACCTCCTGTAGCACCCTCTCGTAGGAAATCAAATAAATATTCTAAGCATAAATATAAATCCAAATATTCTAATAAATATAAAAAGAATTATTCACCCTCCAAATCCAATGATAAATTCTATACTAAACCCAAAAAGAAACATTACAAAAAATCACATCCAAAATCTAAAATTAATAAAGATATTACATGTTATAATTGTGGTCAAAAAGGTCATTATTCCAATAAATGTAAAGAAAAGCAAAAATTAAAAGATAAGATTAATCAATTACAAATAAATGATGATTCAAAAAATCAAATATTTGAAATCTTTCAATTAAACCAATCTGATTGTGATTCCACTTCCAATAATCCATCAACTTCTTCTGATGATAAATCATCTAATACTGATTCTGATAATAATATAACGTTAGGATGTAATGATGTCTGCTGTAAACCAATTAAACAAATTACTGTCTTTACCAAATCACATCAAGACGAAACTGCCTTAATTGACTTAATTAGCAAATTAGATGATCCTAGTTTAAAACAAAAATATATTGATAAGTTAAAATCCTTATTAATTCATTCCGACAACAAACCTAAGTTTGATAAACCTATTATTAGCCTATCTAAGACTTTAGATAGATTTAAACATAAACATAAAGAAATTACACTTCAGGATTTACAATATGAAATCAACCAAATTAAACAAATTATCCGAGAATTACAGAATAAAGATAAATGATTAGAAGATGAAATTATTACCCTCAAGCTAAATCAAAATTTAGAAAATTTCTATAGCGATCCCGGGTTTACCCTTGTTATACCGTGATCCGGACATGTGTCCGTGGATGTTGGTAGTTGTTTATTATCTTGTTTGCATCCTTTTTACTTCGTATTTGAGTTATAGGATGTGTTGGGCGGATTTGTTACAGGTTGGTTGAGTTTAGAAACCAAAACTAGTTGCCCAGATTTTTGGCCTGTACGCTCGAGCGGGGATTTTGGAGCTCGAGCGGAGATTACACCCTTTCAGTATTTTCCTGTGCAGCGTTGTACGCTCGAGCGTAGGGTTGGGAGCTCGAGCGGGGGTCTGGCTCTGCAAAAGTGCTGAGCGAGTGCATTCTGCGCTCGAGCGGGAGGTTGGCCGCTCGAGCGGAAGTCTGGGAGTGGCCGCTCGAGCGGGGTGTTTTACGCTCGAGCGGAAGACTGGGTTTAAATCCCGAAATTGTGACTTTTCAAATCACTTTTTACTTTCTCTTCTCTCTCTTACTTTTCCAAAATCACCATTGTTGAGCCTCTCACTCTAGACTCTACCTTCTCTCTAGGTTTTGATCTAGTAGGAGTGATTTACTCGTGAGAGATTCGGTAGATCATCTTGCCGATTTGTATATTCGGGACGTAGTGAGATTGCACGGGGTCCCAGTGACGATCGTCTCAGATAGAGATCCTCGTTTTACTGCTAGGTTGTGGCAGAGTTTGCAGAGTGCCTTGGGCACTAAGTTGACCTTTAGTACGGCTTATCATTTAGTGCCCGGCACGGCGCCGATTTCGATGGCACCTTATGGTTTTGCCCCAGCTGAGTTAGTTGAGTTGAAGATCCAACTCCAGGAGTTGCTAGATAAGGGCTTTATACGTCCTAGTGTTTCGCCGTGGGGAGCACCGGCCCTCTTTGTTAAAAAGAAAGATGGTGCCTTGAGACTGTGTATTGACTA
>NW_021027156.1:1040131-1053966 GCF_004153795.1 Camellia sinensis | reverse complement strand
TTTCAACTGAAGGGAGATGCGGGTCAATGGTGGAAGTACGAGAAGGCTCGTGTTGGTGGTACTTGGGAGGCGTTTGTGAATGCTTTTCAGGAGAGGTTTAAACGAGTTAGAACTCTTTGTTGTAACCAAGTGTTAACTTGGAAAGCTGTAAGCCCGTAGGGCATTTTGTTATGAGGTTAAACATGTAATACCTATGTCTTGGAATTCTAATGAATGAAAGGAATGCGGTTAGTTTAAATGTAAATTCATGTCTTATCTGATGGGTTTATTGTTATTATTTTGAGGGCGTTACAATTTCAAACCTATATCACCTCATGAATCTGATAATAATTCTGAAAATGATTCTGATCATACTAATCCTGATAAACTCTTATTTGATAATCGATCTCAATCTCATACTCTTGAAGACAAACGTTTAAATCTAATCAATAAAATTTATATTCAAAAATGGTATTCAAAAATTAAAATTGTTGTTGAAGATTTTGAATTAGAATTAATAGCTTTAATAGACACTAGCGCTGATTTAAATTGCATACAAGAAGGATTACTCCTTACTAAATATTATGAAAAATGTCAAGAGAAATTAACTTCTGCTAATGGTAGTCAAATGTACATTAAATATAAATTACGTCAAGTTCATATTTGTCAAAATAATGTATGTTTTAAAACTTCGTTTGTTCTGTTTAAAAATATGACTGATAAAATTATTTTAGGCACACCATTTATTTATTTATTATATCTATTTACTACATCTAGTGAAGGCATAACAACTCATGTTTTAAGCCAACCTGTTACATTTAAATTTTTATCTCCACCAGAAATGCTGGAATTAAATCAATTAAAAGATTGTTCTATTTCTCATACAATTAATTGTCTCACTCGACATTTAAATTTCCTTAAAGAAGAAATTAATTACAAGAGAATTGATCAACAATTAACTAATCCCATTCTCATTTCTCAAATTAATGATTTCAAATTAAAATTAGAATCAACTGTCTGTTCAACTTTACCTATTGCATTTTGGCATAGGAAAAAACATGTAGTCACTTTACCATATATTAAGAATTTTAATGAACGACAAATTCCTACTAAATCTAGGCCTATTCAAATGAATTATGAATTACTTGAAATGTGTAAAAAAGAAATTAATGAATTATTAAAAAATCGCATCATTAGTCCTAGTAAATCTCCATGGCCTTGCCCTGCTTTTATGTTAATAAAAATACTGAATTAGAACGCGGTGTCTCTCGCTTAGTCATTAGTTATAAACCATTAAATGCTGTTTTAGAATGGATTCGATATACTATTCCTAATAAAAAAGATTTAATCAAACGACTTAGCCAAGCTGTTATTTTTAGTAAATTTGATCTAAAAAGTGATTTTTGGCAAATTCAAATTCATCCTAAAGATAGATATAAAACTGCTTTTAATACACCTTTTGGTCAATACGAATGGAATGCCATGCCATTTGGATTAAAAAATGCTCCTAGTGAATTTCAACATATCATGAATGACATATTCAGCCCATTTAGTCATTTTTCAATTGTTTACATTGATGACATATTAATTTTTTCAAACTTAATTAATGAACATTGGAAACATTTAACTGCATTCTTTTACACAATTAAAAGTCATGGTTTAGTTATCTCTACTCCTAAAATTAAATTGTTTCAAACTAAAGTTAGATTTTTAGGTTATGATATTCACCATAATACTATCCTTCCCATTAGTCGCTCCATCGAGTTTACGTCTAAGTTTCCTGATGAAATTCTTAATAAAACCCAATTACAACGTTTTTTAGGTTCACTCAATTACATTGCTGAATTTTACAAAGACCTTAGGAAAGTCTGTTAACCTCTGTTTGATAGGTTAAAGGATAATCCTCCTCCCTGGTCTTCTGTTCATACTACTGTTGTTCAACAAGTTAAACAATATGTTAAGACTCTTCCTTGTCTTGGTATTCCTACTGAGAATTCATTCAAAATCATTCAAACTGATGCTTCTGATATTGGTTATGGTGGCATTCTTCTTCAGAAAGTCACTCCTCAATCATCTGAACAAATTGTTCGTTATCATTCTGGTGTCTGGAATAAAGCACAATTAAATTATAGTACTATTAAAAAAGAAATTTTATCCACTGTGTTATGTATTCAAAAATTTCAAGATGATATTTTAAATCAAAAATTTTTACTTCGTGTTGATTGCAAATCTGCTAAATATGTTTTAGAAAAAGATGTTCAAAATCTTGCCAGTAAACAAATTTTTGCTCGTTGGCAATCTATTTTAAGTATTTTTAATTTTGATATTACTTACATACCTAGTTGTCAAAATTCTCTTCCTGATTTTCTTACCCGGGAATTTTTACAGGGGGGTAAGGGATGAATACAACTCCACACATTGCCTATCTTAAAACTCAAATTACCCATTACCAAACCCTGATACACCAAGTTACTTTCCGAATCCAACGCCTCCAATTAGCCAGAAAAACTACTAAAAGAGCCCAATACATCAATTACCATCAAATTCAAGCTCGTCGCCATTTACTTAATGATTACATTAGTCATTTGCACTATTACCAGAATTATTTAGATCTTCTTTCTGGTTGCTAATCATTGTTTCTTGATTCCACAGATGTCTCGCCCAAGGCCTCCTTCCAAGGCTTTGGTTCCATCTTCTAGTAAACCTAATCAACTTCTTGTTCCTCCTCCTTTGGAATCAATCACCCCATCTCATTCGCTTGAAATGGTTAACCGTTACCAAGTACTTCGTAACATTTACGGACCTAATTACTCATCTGCTCTGGCCTCTGATCCCTTTGCTTCCAGCCAATCAATTTCAATTACTCCACTTCCTGCTAACCCCGTCAAGCCATCTCGCTCTGACTACACCAAATCACATATCACTAACCTGTTTTACAAAGAACCCAGTCACCCTAAGAGTCAAACCATTAATGAAATTGCTCAATCCTATTTCGGCTCTGGATGCCAATTTATCTTTTCATATCCAGAGAAAACACTGTCCTACTACAAAGATATTTTGATTCACCATCAATCAATTCTGATTAAACCAATCCAGGATCGGACCTATTCTTACAAGATCCTGTATCATTCAATTTACATTCACAACATTGTTTCCTTAGCTGAATGGGGTCCTCCTTATCAGCTTCGAGACTTACCCGGCCACTCTATTCAGTATAATTACCATGATTACATTGATGCTTGGTTCAAGATCTTCTTGTACCAAAATGAAACTTTCAGTCATTCTTGGTTTATTTCATTTGATCAAAAATTTAAGTCTGAGTTACCTTCTGGTTTCTGCGATGGTGGACTCATTATGGCGCCATTACAGATATCCTCCCTGATGGTCTTAATGACCTAATTCATTATTTTGCCTCTATTTACCCATTCACCACTCACCAAAGACAATTTCCATTATTGTTAATTTTTATACCCAAATATAAAATCCCTTGGATATTCAAATGGCATTATGGACTTGATGATAAAATAGTCATTTGTCAGCATTCAGTCAAATGGTGGGCCAAGTTCAATTTGCCCCATATATTTGAAATTGTTCAAGAAGAATTCCCATCTAATCAGTGTGCTTCTACTCCTGCACTTGCTAAAGCCCAACAGAACCCAACTGCTGCAATCAGTCAACGAAGCCAGCCTAGTCTTCCTCCAGTCAACCTTGGAAGGCCCTCTTCTAGTGGTTCCAAGCCTACGGTCCAATCCACAACTGATAAATCAAAGTCCAAGGCTAAGTCCAAAGCTCCTGCATTACCGGCTTAGCCCAAGAGTCAATCAAAGCCCAAGTCAAAACCCAAATCCAAGGTTCAGTCAAAGCCCATTACACCTCCTGCTCAGTCCAAAGTTAAAGCTAAAAGCAAGTCCAAGTTATCTAAAGATGAAGTGCTCCAGTCAGTCTAACAAATTGTGGACCAAAGTGAAGCCCATTCATCCAGTTCAGACAATTTAGATGAAGGTTCAGAAGGTTCCCACTCTTCTGAAGGATCAACCAATCAATATTCTGGTCCTGAATTTCAAGATGCTCAGGATCCATTTATTTGATCAACATTGGATTCCATATAGATACAAATTAGCTTCAATCAATACTCTTTTGAGAAAAGCTGCCAATTTGTATTTATATTAGATTCCTTTATTCACATGCTCCACCGAAAGTGATGAATAGTAAAAGTTACTATTCACTTTTACTGTTCACCGTCACTATTCACTCAATCAACTTTTGTTAAAGCTGCTCCAACTGTTCAATCAATCAGCCGAAAGCAGCCGACAGCTCTGCTCAGTCTCCAATGCTGCCAGCTGCCTTCAAGCCAACTCAAATGCTGTATAGTTAATTTGTTTTCTATATATTGTAATCAATTATATTCATTCAGCCAGTCTTCAATTTTCTTCCATTCATCTGTTGTAAGAAAAACCAGAGTGTGCTGAGTGACAATTACTTCTTCCCGTTTGTAACCTATTTAAGATCCTTGCAGTTGCTACAATTGTAATTGTAAGTTATTTTTCTGTATTTTAAATTACAAAGTCTTATTAAATGATTTTCTTTAATTAGTGCTGTATGTTCCAATTCTGTTGCTCAATTTTGATCATACTTGATTTCGTAATCCAATTCTGTTGCCTTTATGTATGGTATGTGTATTTGAACACAGGTTGACAGATTTGGACACATTTTCAACACAGATTCTGTTTATCTATTTTTCACACAGGTTGTTGAAGACAGATTTTAAGACATTTTTGCACACAGATTTTTGCACACAGGTTTTTGAAAACAGATTTTTTCAACACTGGTTTTTCATACAGTTTTGAAGACTTTTTTCACACAAGTTTTCCAAGACAGATTTGAAGACAGGTTTTTTTCACATAGTTTTCAAGACAGACATTTGCACACAGGCTTTTGAATACAGCTTTTTTGAACACTGGTTTTTCAAACAGTTTTGAGAACATATTTTTTTCACACTGGTTTTTCAAGACAGATTCGAAGACAGGTTTTTCTCACACACTTTTGAAGACAGATTTTTCCACACATTTGGGTGTAGATAGATATTCAGACATAATTTTTGAACAGATTTTTCACACAGATTTGTAATAGATTTGGAACACATTTTGGACACAGACTTTTTGGAACACATTAAATCTGTAACAGATTTGTAACAGACAGAGCACAAATATAACATCAATTGGGAACATTAACTATAACAACAAAGTAGGGAACAACATCAATTTGGAACATCAACAACAAAGTAGGGAACATTAACAGATTTGTAACAGACAGAGCACAATCCAAAAATATATTAAATAAATTATCCAAAACAAAATAAACTCCAAGTTTAGTCACATAAAAGGCATTACAATTACAAGTTTCCAACTAACGAAAACTACCGCCACGGTCATTGTGGTTCATTTGTACATTGAAGTCAACAAATGAAGATGGTAAGGCTCCATAAATTTGATGCGTAGCAGTCATGGATTGTTGAGTTCTCATATATCCCAGTGTTCCTCCAATACAGTCCGACGGGGTAAGCGATGTGCTAACTCCTTAAATTTGAGTTGGGGGATTTATGAAACTTTGTCTTCTCATAATGTCCACACTTGCCGGGGTGAGAGATGTGTCCCCAATAGCATTGACCATGTGTCCCTATTCAATTAAAATGAAATGTTAAAATAAATTGGAAAATAACATAAATTGCTCAATGTAAATTCCTATGATGTACACGTACCGGCACACACATACTATTTTCCATGCCAACCACATAAGGATAAAGCTCTCGACGTACACTACGTTCAGGTTGAGATTGACATTGACCTTCACCTTCACCTTCACCTTCAAGCACCTTCCTACCCTATATTCATAAAAGTTAATGAATGCCTCAAATGTATGACATGATTATAATAAAATATGAGTTGAATAGAGAGTAATGAATACCAATTTACCTTTGATTTGTTATGTTTTCTTTTGCTTGCCTTCAACCGATTCACTATTTGATCTACTTTGGCGACCTTTCTTTTAGTAACTGGATGACCTTTTCGCCGAGCAACCAAAGGACTAAGCAACTTGGTATGACTGATTGCCTTTTCATTAATGCTGCCAATCGGGGAAGATGGTACATTACTAGTAATAGGTGGTACATTACTAGTCGAAGGTGCTACATTACTCCCACCGCCTTCATCATCTTTCATCACTTTTGCCTTGATTTCATCCAACCCACGGTCGATAAGTTTTATTTTCCCTTCACAGTTCCCAGCAAATTGTACAATGCCAACCAATTTTCTGTTCATCTTCTCATACACCTTTGCATTGAAATCATCCCCAAAGCCAGTGTATGTGGCTTTTATGCATGTGTACCCTCTATCCAAATCTTTTCGCCATCGTGTTAGAATGTATTTATTTAGGACCTTATTTATGCATGTTGCAATGAGCACAACGAGTGAGTGAGCACACATGATGCCCCTAAATTCAAACAACCAGCACATACATTGCACATCAAATTCAGTCGAATTATAATAGACAACAAAGTCCACATGCTTCATCTTCCCCAAAACTACCATAGCTTCCTTTACAAAATATGTACAAATTGAACCCTTTTCTTTGACAAGAAACGGCTGACAATAAACTAGTCTCTTCATCTCTGCTTGAACTTCTTTGAATTTTGCATTGGTGTAGGCATCCTGAAATTGCTTCTCAAAACCATACACAGTTAGGCAATCAAAGACTTTGTGCCGAGACTTAAAGTCAGCTTTCTTCTCTTTCTCTACCTTACTTCTCAAGGCATTGTCATATTGTTCAACAAATTGTTTTAATGTAGTCTTTGGGTTGACATATCCATCAAAAAAGGCATTCATACTCTCACTTCGTTGTGCCGTTGACATGCCAGCCCAAAAAATATCTTTGACATAAACAGGAACCCATCGATGTCGCTTATCATATAACGCCCCCAACCGTTGATTCTCATAAAGATTGAATTTTGCAATAATCTCTTTCCATTTCATCTCGAATTCATCTTTTGTGAATGTGTCACACACTGCATTTTGCAAATCCATCTTCATGGATTCATATTGGGAATACCCTTTCAATTTCTCCAGAATTTTCTTCATGATATACCATAAACACCATCGATGTCGAGTATTGGGGAAGACAATTTCTATCGCATTTTGCATAGCTTTGCACTGATCAGTTATTATAGCTTTTGGGGGATGATCTGACATGCAATTTAACAATGATTTGAATAGCCAAACAAATGTATCTGTGTCATCACTAGATAACAGGCCACAACCAAGCAAAATCGACTGTCCATGGTGGTTAACTCCTATAAACGGAGCAAATGGCATAACATATTTATTAGTGAGGTAAGTTGTGTCAAATGAAACAACATCTCCAAATTCTTTGTAAGCCACCCGACTCATTGCGTCTGCCCAAAACAAGTTTCTTATGCAAAAGTCAGTATCAACATCAATCATATAATAGAAACTCGAATTTTGTGCATGCATCCTTAAAAAATATTTTTGAAGTGCATCGGAATCTCCTTCTCCAAGCCTCAATTTTCTAGCTCTGTCAATGTAATTTCGTGCATCTCGCTCATCAAATGTTAATGACTCATAACCCCCAGCTTCAACAACCATTGAGTGATAATTTCTAGACATCCCAATCCCTGCTTGATCATTAATTTCTAATCTTCTCTTCACAGGAGTAAGAATTTTCTTATTCATTGCAAAATGACGTGAGTCGGTGGGAATCAAGTCATGGTTATGGTCAAAGTTAATTGTGGTTAACATAAATCTCCTATCCTTTTGTAAGGTTGCACGTACCCTTGTTTTGTAATCAATTTTTGTAGACAAAGATGGCTTTAGAGGGTTTACTTCTGATTTTTTGATTCTCTTTCCCGATCGAGAACCTTCAATCCCAAAATATCTTAATTCCCCATCATCGCCACAAACTTGAGTTTTATAAGCTATGGAAAATCCAACATGTTTAGCATATTTGGCATAAAATGAATACATTTCTTGCTTTGAGCTAAAATACATACCCCTCTTTGATTCCTCAACTTCTTCACTCTCATTTAATAAAGGATTCTCATCACTGTTCGAACCAATCTCCATTTCTGCTCATTCAAAAATACCATATGAAATCAAATGATTTAATAGATTAATAGAATAATAGAACCAAGCTATTCTGTTATTACTCTATTATACTTACACATATACACACAGATGAACAGATGAACAGATTATTCAAATCTCCATTAACAGATGAACTAATCTCCATTTCTGTTATTAATCTGTCAATTTCTTTATTTATATTTTCCTAACAAATAAATAATATGTTTCTAACAATGCATGCTCTTGAACAAATTATAACATATTACTCTTTCAACAGACTGTAACATATTACCCTTTCAAAAATTAACAGAGCTTCAAATTGTAACAATTTCTAATCTGTAAGAGCTTCAAATTGTAACAATTACCAGATTAACAGATTATAACAATTTCTAACAACGCAAGCTCTTACAATTTTGACAGCTATACAATTTCTGTTAATTTGAGTTTTAATCTGTTAATTAGCATTCCCAAACAATTTCTAATCTGTTAATATGTTGAGAAGGTCCTGTTAAATATGCTAATCTGTTAATTTGAGTTTTACCCTGTTAATTGCCATTACAACTTGAGTTTTAATCTGTTAATTGGCATATTTGGCATTCTCAATCTGTTAAGCTATTCAAATTTTGTTAATCTGCTATGGAAATTATAAGCTTCAATGTATATTTCATTACATATTTGGCATTCTCAAAATCCTATTATATATATATATATATATATGTATGTATGTATATGTGTAAGTATAGAGGGAGAGATGGACAAAAGCCACAGATAAACTTACCTGGACGAGGGACGACAATCGGATAGGGAGACGCAGGAGAAGGTGCACTAACTTGAATACGTCGGACGGCGGAGAAGAGGGACGACGGAGGACGCTTGTGCGAGACAAAGACGGGGACGCAGACACGATTTCTTCTCCATGGAACAACCTCGATTCAGATGAGAGAGGGAAGACGCTTGAGCGAGATGAAAGCGGGACGGAGACACGATTTCTTCTCCCTGGAATAGAGCTTCAGAATAGACACGATTTCTTCTCTCTCTGTTATCAGATTTTTGGGCGGGATTTTTTTTTTTCTTCTTTTTCTTTTTTTTTCATAGTGCGTGAAACATACGCACTGTAATATGAAGGTTTGATTTTTCCTTCCTTATTTGATGCCACGTAATTAGAGCTCCGATTAGTGGTCATGGTTTAATGGTCTGAATCGAAGCTGAAGTTTTACAAAGGGTGGTCCTAGATCTATTTGAATAGGTACCGTGTCGTTCGAATGACGTTGATTGCTTATGCGGTGTTGATGTGAAAATTTTATTTGTTATTGATAATTATTAATGTTATGATTTGATTTTAATAATATTTAAAATATTATGAGATAAATTGTGATTTTTAATATATATTTTTTCACAATGATTTGACAAAAAATATAAAAATAGAATTTGTCATTTTGATATAGATTGCATCGATATAAAAATAACGAGGAGTCTTTGGAATGTTCTAAATAAGTGTAATTTTTAATTTTTTATTAAAAAAAATATATAAAAAAATAGTGAAGAGATGTTAATTAATATAACCAAAATAAATATATATATGTAAAAAAATATATTTTTTTAATACATGACAAACAAACACTAAATTTATTGTGCATCTCTTAAATACTTTAATTATATATAATATAATAATAATAAGAAGGGTGGGTTGTATTATATCAATTTTTTTATATATATATTTTTTCTTATTCATTTTATTCCTTTGATTGATTTGAAGTGCACTTTAACAAGGATAAAGCAAGGACAAACGGCCAATGAATTGAAAAGGAAGAAAAATACAAGGAGCCTATCTAGAATTCCTTTTTAATGGCTATTTTATTTTTGGAATTTTGGTAAAAAATTAATTTTTAACTTTTTATTCATTTTTAGTCATATTACTTCTCATATAACTTACTCACAAGAAGACAAAAGAAGCTAAAAAAATCAAAAAATTAATTTTTTACCAACTTCTCAAAACACCCCAAAAGAAACTTTGTGGAGAAAAGAAAATACGATGAAGTGGTGAAAAGGAGATATTTGAAATGTTCTAAATAAATGTAATTTTTAACTTTTTATAAAAAAAATATATAAAAAAATAGTGAAGAGATGTTAATTAATATAACCAAAATAAGTATATATATGTAAAAAAATATATTTTTTTAATACATGACAAACAAACACTAAATTTATTGTGCATCTCTTAAATACTTTAATTATATATAATATAATAATAAGAAGGGTGGGTTGTATTATATCAATTTTATATATATATATATATATATTGTTTTTTCTTATTCATTTTATTCCTTTGATTGATTTGAACTGCTCTTTAACAAGAATAACGCAAGTCCAAACGGCTAATGAATTCAAAAGGAAGAAAAATAAAAGGAAAAAGGAGCCTATCTAGACTTCCTTTTTAATGGCTATTTTATTTTTGAAAAGCTGGTAAAAAGTCAGTTTCTACATTTTTACTAATTTTAGTTAGGTCACATTACATCTCACATAATTTATTCACAAAAAGATAAAATAAGTTTAAAAAGTAAAAAAGTCAACTTTTTATTAATTTTCCATAACACCCCAAAAGAAGCTTTGTGAAGAAAAGAAAATACATTGAAGTGGTGAAAAATTTCGGATAATATTCAAGAGTTCTTAAAATATTGTGTGGTGCATTTTCGCTGAGTTATAATTTATTTTGAGAGAAAATTTATTGAGAATTTAAGTTTTTATTGTAAAAAAATTTTCAATCCCGTATCATTTTTCTTGTAAAAGAGAGTTATATTTTTGTGAGTGATTTTTTTTGGAATAAAATTACTTGGGTTAGTTGTGACTAGCATTGGATTTACAACTAGTTGGTTGGAGTGATCACGGGTAGATTAATTGTAAAGGTTCACTAGCACTTGTAAAAATAGGAGTGTAACTACTATTTGACGAATAGTGAAGAAATCTCAAAGGGGATCCAGAGGAGTGGACGTTGGATTGGTTTGAGCCGAACCACTATAAATTTTGTGTTTGCTCTCTCTTCCTTCACTTAATTTATTTTTATTAGTTTTATTTATATTGCTTCATATTTATTTATTTATTTCTCGTTTGGATTAAATTTTAATTTATTATACATATTTATTGCTTCATATTTTTACTTGTTTATTATTTGAGTAATATATATATATATATATATTTTAATTTAGCAATTCATTTAGAAACCCACTTCACCTCCCTCTTAAGTTGCTTATAAGATCTCTTGTACTATTTTATCAACTCTTTTTCTAGTAAATTCAATATCTCTAATAGTACCGGTAGTTAGTAGATTTTGTTAAAAATTATGTCATTGTTGACAATTTGCTATTAATACTATCACTTGATTACGATCCAACAACAGATCTTGGATATAGAAATAGTGATAAATACTCATAAAAAAAAGAGAGTAAATAAAGCGTATTTTAATATAACATTAAGTCTTGTAAAAACTTTTGTTGATAGTCTACACTAACTTTTTCTAAGGATATTTTTCTTTTAATACTATCAATTCTCTGGCTATAATTTATGATAGATTATCCTGAAGCAACAAGTAATTGAAAATTTGATCTATTCAACTCACTTTCTGATTCATAAATATACTATAAACTATCATTTATCTCAGCTATAAGGGCTGTAATTAAACGTATATAATTATTGCTTATAAGATTCTACACAAAACAAAATGAATAAAGATTAGGACCCCCTTTCTCCCACCCCCTTTGACCCTCTTTCTTTTTTGATTGGTCACTTTTTCTTTTTCTTTTTTTTTTTTTCTTCTCCTCCAATCACCACCCGCCACGTGTGTGGGGGAGTGGTGGGAGTTGAAGTTTGAGGGAGTTGAAGTTTGAGGGGGTCTAAATCACTGCTGAAACAAAATTTTCTAATACTTTCCATATTTTTGTAATTTTTTAATTTTATAAGGGGCTATTTATAATTATTGAAACTTGGTGATGATTGGGTTGCATGACGTGGAATTAGTGTGTGAGGTGTGGAAAAATGTTAAGAATCTACCTGTTTTATTATTTTTTTTATTAAATTCATACCATATAAATGTCACACTGTGAAAATCTCATATTCATATAAAATATTTAATAAAATATTGATAAAACATTTAAGTTTACTAAAATTACCCGTGAGGGGTGCCTCCCACTTGTGTACGGAAAATTCAGGCTGCGACCTTCTAGCTGGAGGGATTATTGTTTACAAAATTTATGTGGACAACAATTTTTAAAAAAATTCATTCCTAGATAATTACTAGGAGTTGAGGTCTAGATTTTTCGGATAATAATCCTAGAGTAATTTTTCTGTATAATTGATTTTTTTAAAAATAATTATTCATACTATTATACCTTTAACTTAATAATATTATACTTTTAACTTTTATACAATTAAACCTTCAAAAAAAAAAATGGTAAAAATTAAAGCCACAAAATTTGACCCAAATGGGAAAGCTGCTTCTTTTGGCGATAAACAGGCTGTATGTGATGAATTAATGGAAAGTTGTTTCTTTTGGGACTCTCCACTTTCTTTTGAGACTGCCCTTTACAATTATTACAACGTTTTGGAAAATAATATATAAGTTTCATTTTATGCACTTATTTTGTAAACTTAATGTTTTTAATAGTTCATTTAGAGGACTTGCGGTGGGTGTGTTATTGATAAAAAAATAAATTTTGATCATCGTTTTTTATTTTGTTATATTTATTTTTAGAAAAATAAATAATTATTAAAAATATACTTATCGTCTATTTTTTTTATTTAAACAAATACAATAAAATAAAAAATATTACAATTATTATATCAATTTAATTTTTTTCTATAAATAATGTACAAAATATCCTACAAAATAAATAGCTCATATCGTTAAAACGGGATCCATCCATAGTTGATCCCACCGGCAGCTGTGTAACCAAATAATGAATTGGGGGGGGTGTGCAACTAGTGACAACGAAAGGGTTGGGTGCAATTGTGCAACCAATTCATGATTGGATGTTTATAGCAAATCTTTATATAAAGTTACAGGAAATTTTATAATATGTTTAGAATATTATGTGTTTGTACTCTCTAACTAATTATCATTCAATATATTTTCTTATATTTCTTATTCACTCAATACAATACTTCACTTATCTACCTTCTCCATCTATTATAATAGTATGGAATATCACGTGTAGATGTTCCGAAATTACTAAATAATTACTGTGTGGGTGAAAATCTGACCACACTGCCCGTTTAGTGATCAGGTGGAGAGCACAGGCAGAATAGATGGCTTTAGCAACCTGTAACAGAAAAAAGCTCCGGCGGTGGTTCTTCCACCCGGGGGCACTCCGACGATCAAGTCAGTATATTTCTCAAAGATAATCAAGTGCTAAACTGAATACTCAAAACATAAATTGCATACCTTAGACCCACGGGGGTGCCTCTCTTTTATAATATACTCAATCCAAGTCCCACTAGAAGTATGACTTCTATGAACTCCAATTTACTGTTTACTCTGGACTCTTGAGGCTCGTTGAATCACTGGTTTTGCCGATCTGTCGACATTCAGACTGTGGAAAGTGACCTCGGGGTCAATGCCAGGCATTTCATACGGTGTCCAGGCGAACGCCTCTATGTTTGCCCTTAAAAAATCTTCCAGTTCTTTTTCTTCTTCTCTAGCTAAGCCTGAGCCGAGAAGAAAAAATCGTT
>NW_021027156.1:1014834-1033037 GCF_004153795.1 Camellia sinensis | reverse complement strand
AACATAGCAAAATAATGTGCTTTTCACCAGCAGCACGGTCATGACACTGACCAGTGCTTTCGATTATGTCATAAGATTTAGGATCTCATGGACAATAAGGTGACCGCTCCACCTCAGAAGCCAAATGTAACTACAAATCTATCCTAACACATAACCAAGTCCCCCCACCTAGAAAGCAAATCTTTATATAAAGTTACAGGAAATTATTTAATATTTTCAGAATATTATGTGTCTGTACTCTCTAACTAATCATCATTCAATATATTTTCTTATATTTCTTATTCACTCAATACAATACCTCACTTATGTACCTTCTCCATCTATTATAATAGTATGGAATATCACGTGTAGATGTTCCGAAATTGCTAAATAATTACCCATTAATTATTGAGATGTAATGAATGCATTACATAAATTTAGTGCAAGGATTCTCTGTCCCCAAATAATTCTATCCCCTATCCCAATGCACTCATAACTATTGGATAAATCTTGAGATTTTCACATCTTGAAATTCTCATATGATCCAATAGCTGTGAGTGAATTAGGACAAGAGGACATGATTATTTGAAGACAGAGGATCCTTACCGATAAATTTATTACTTTTTGAAGTATAGTATTGTTACTATTATTATTATTTTTTTATATAAGTAGAAAAATAAACAAGAATTTAAAGTCACGATTAACGTATATTTACACACGAGTACCAAGGAATCATTCCGGTTCCTATGAGCTAGTTTTACTATTCTCCAATTCTTTTATCGATCAGTTCACTCAATCACTCTGCAAACACCTATCCGTTCTCACTCAATCAGTTCACTAGCATCTAACTCATCTAGACCAACAATGGCACAGAACGCGGAAGAATTTGTTGCCATGATGGTGACTTTCCAGAGAACCATGGATACCGTCAACCAAAGGATGGCCGCACAGGATGAAGTCATCACTGATCTACGACGTACATCTGGGGCATTTGCATCGACCGTACATCCGATCCTGACTGCTCAGCCAAACCTGGATCTACCTCTACCAGTAGAAAATCCCCAAATCCTGGATCCTCAGGAAATGTTTCCCCCGGCTCCAACTTATTAGCCTCCAATTTAATCCCCCTGTCGAAATTTTTCCTTTTGATATCAATGAAATTAATTCGGCTTTGATCAAGATTTCCAGGCTCGAGCAAGCATTAAAAAAATCCCAGGGCTTCAACTTCATTCTGGCTATCGAAGACAGGTACACTGAGCCTTCAGTCAGATTACTAGAGAAATTTAAGATGCCCCACATCAACAAATTCGATGGAATGTGCTAAGGCCAATGGGCCTGTCTAGGGCTCAGAAACTATCACTGTTTGGGAGGACCTTGTCTAATGTGGTGGCCATCTGGTACGCTAAATTAGAGGACTCTACAAAGTGGAATTGGGAGGAATTATCAGAGGCGTTTGTCCATCAGTACTCTTATAACACTTAGATAGAGGTGACCGTCAACGAGCTAGAGGCAACTACCCAGAACCCCAAAGAATCATTCATTGATTTTGTCGCCCGGTGGAGAGCTAAGGCAGCCCGACTGACAAATAGACCTGCTGAAAGAGAACAAGTTCGGCTGGTGGTCCAAAATCTTGAACCAGATATGCTGCAAAGGATGATAGTGACACCATTATCCACCTTTGTTTCCTTACATGAGTTGGGGGTTCAGATTGAGAGTGCATTCAAAAAGGGTATCATCCACAGAACAAGTGAACTCGCCAGAAGGCCATTCTCCCAGAGTATCAATGCTAGCAATAACACAATTCTCCGGCCTGCAAATGTCAATACTATTGTTTCAACAGCCAAGATGGCTGATCCCTTTGCTAACGCCACAACCTCACTACCTTCACAAAATACCGGCCCAACCCAAAATCAAAGAATCTTTACTTCTCTCCATATGAGCCTAGTCTACACCCTCAAACTATTAATGGAAAGGAGGCACCTCAAGCCTCTTGATCCTTGTCCACTTCCGGACCCATTGCCACCCAAACATGACCCTACCCAGTATTGCATTTTCTACCAACAACATGGTCACTCCATAGATTTGTGTTACCGCCTACTTCATGAGATCTAGGATCTCATTGACAACAAAGTCATCGCCCCACCTTCCAAACCAAACATAACTACCAACCCGCTTCCTACACATAACCAAGTCCCCCCACCTAGAAACATTAACCACATCCATACACTACCACCCTTCTATAATCCCAGCACATATATTACCTTATCCCATCTACCTAAGCTAGAGGTGAATATTCCAGAATGCACGGATATGTGCATATTGGATTTAACACCACAAAATCAACCCGAACCTGTGGTGGTAGAAACGGAGAAGAAAGGAAGTGCACTAGAGAAGGGCTTGCCTGATGCCCAAGTCATAAAAAAAGGGGCCTTACTCGTAGAGGAGTATGACCCCAACTTATACATCATGGTCGTCGGTCAGCTGAAGCCAAAAGTCATATTGCCGGACTTCCTCAGCATTAATGCGATTGGGGAGGACCAGTTAGGACAGAATCATAACGATTGACCAGAACAGGGGCTAAATGACTTAGCCGAACTAGAAGAAGATGTAGCCGAGCTGGAAGAGTATCTACACAACCTCTTCTTCAAAGAAGAAGAGGATATAAGCAGTGTACAACTGGGATGGTGGGATTCGAGCCAGCTGGAAACAAGCAATGGATGGTTGAGTGAGGAAGAGTCAGATGTGAAGGAATAGATGGAAGAGACTGGAAAGGAAGAGGAAATAGGTGCTAGTGGCAAGGCTAAGACTGCACCTCTGACTGAGAAAGAACAGGCACTGGAACAATTTCAAAGAGAAATGATAGAAGAGATCCAGACGAAGATAGCCCTGGAGTAGGTTAAAGGAAAAGAGAAAGAAGAACTTGAGACAATGGTGGGCGATGTCCAAACTACCAAAAAGGTCAAATGGGATCCCAATAACCGAAAAAAGATGCCAAGGAAGCTCTGAAAATATCGAGATGCAGAAGCCAAGACTATGGTGGAGAAAAAATGGTATCATGACAGGACGCGTGATGTTAACATGCTCCAGATAGAACCTGATGCTAGTCCGGTCATGACTGCAGGAGAGTGGTGGGAAGACAGCAACCTAAGTCATGTGTACACTGACGAAGATTAGAAAACTAACACCCCGGATGACACTTGGTATACTGACGAGATCAATTGCATGACTCGGAGTGGTCGGTACTTCAAACCTGCGGTATTAGATCAGCCAAAGACCTCTGGAAAGGAGGCTGAAAGAGCAAAAGAGAAGGATGTTGAAAAAAACTTGGTCTTGGAATAGCTCATGAAGATTCAAGTGGATATATCAATCTGAGGGCAGATAATGGCTTCTTGGGACCATAAGCAAGCACTGTTAGAGGCAATGAACTGGACCAAACTTCCTATTGACACCACTGCTAACCAATTGGTGTCGTTAGTTACATCTGGGGACGTTACACTGGTGATATCTTTTCTGTATAAGGAGTTACCACGTGAGGGTGCCAACCACAACTGACTCTTATATGTAACCCTGGAAAGTCAGAAAAAGTGGATTCTGGTGGTGTTAGTAAATACCGGATCGGTGATCAATGTATGTCTAGTGAGGACTACCTATGCCATTGGTTTAAGGCTAGTTGGCTATACACCTACGACTCAGGCCGTCCAGGCTTATGACAATACAAGACAGGATATTATGGGAAAATTCAAGAGCCATATCCTAATCAGTCCGTCTGAGCATGAGGTGGAATTCTATGTAATAAATGTACCGGCCACACTCAATTTACTACTGGGAAGGCCCTGGCTACATCAGATGAAAACGGTGTCATCAACGGTCTATTAATTGGTAAAGTACCCTTTCAAAGACGGGATTACTATTGTGTACAACAATTCTACGATCCATCCTCCCCAGGGAACTATTGCACCATTATTAGAAATCATGCATGGGGAGGAGGACGTGTTCCTTTCTAGCTTCTCTCTAGCAGAGGCCCAAGTTGGTCTAAACCATCATGGCAGAGGGCTATGGGAATTGAGTGCTCAGTCTATCTACACGATGAATAAACAGGGACATATGCCTGGATCAGGACTAGGCTGAAGTGGCAGATAGGGAGGTACCGTTGCCAAGGAGATGAGTCATAACCCCCACGCTTTCAGGCTGGGATACAAGCCTATCGCTGAAGATTGGCAAAGAAAAGGGTAGGAGTTGAGAGGAAGGTTAAACGCAAAGAGGGATGGGAAGTAGTATAAGTTAGTCCACAAACCAATACGGGAAACCTTGAACGGACGTTTTGTACGCCAAGGAAAAGATTTCCCTCTTTGTGGATTTCTAGAACCTTGGTATGACTGGGAAACAAAAACGAAGGTATCCGGGGTTCGACATCTTCTTCGGACACCAGTTACCAGAAGAGGAGGATGAACAAGTAGACCTGAGCCCTAGTATAGATCAAGACGGGTTTGCAAGTTTAGACATTGAAGAGGAAGAGCTATTAGGAAAAGCGCTGGCTGACCTACTGGCAAGTTTTAGTGCTGAAACTGAGTCTGTCAACTTGGGGCATGGTTTTACTATCTCAATGATCGAGGATCATCCAGCAGCAGATTTCACTAGCCTCATCGTGGATGCATCTGAGGCTCCACGCCTGGTTTAGAAGTTTTAGCAAGGCGTCATCAGCAGTTCTGGATCGGATGATGAGTCCGAATCTGATTCCATTGAGTCTGTGGAATCGGAGTCAGATTCGATTTCCTCTGAGTTTGGTACTTCTAGGAGTGGTAACCCGGATACCAAAGTCCTGTCTAGGTTGTCTTTTAGCCTTTTTTTCGAGTTCACTTTAATTGAGGATCAGGACCTTTTGAAAGAGAATGCAATAGACTTTGCCTATTTTTCTATGCCTTTGGTTTATTGTACTGATCTTGATTTTCAAAATTTCGGCTTAAACGAAGAGGAAAAAATTCCTCGGGTTTTGAAAATTTTGGTTAATCATAAAGAGGAGAGGCGTGTTAAACCCTGTATAGATAAAATCGTATCAATTAACATAAGTACTGAGGAAGACCCTCGCTTGGTCCAGATTGGGTCCATGTTGTCTTCGGAGGATCAATCGCTTTATTAAAAAATTTCATAGATGTTTTCACGTGGTCCTACGAAGACATGTTTGGAATCGATCCTGAGATTGTACAGCACTGGATCCCTCTTGACCTTGAAGCCCGACTAGTTAAGCCGAAGTTACGTAGGGTTCACCTAGATTGGGCTTTGAAGATCATGGAAGAAGTTACCAAACAGATTGAGGCAGGGTTCTTGCTTGTATCTGAGTATCCAACGTGGTTGGCCAATATTGTTCTAGTCCCAAAGAAGGATGGCAGGATCAGAGTTTGTGTCGACTTCAGGTACCTGAATAAGGCCAGTCCAAAGGATGACTTTCCACTACTGCACATAGATGAGTTGGTAGACTTCACCGCCGGCCACGCGCTGTTGTCATTCATAGATGGGTTTTTCAGATATAACCAGATTCTGATGGCACCCGAGGATAGGGAGAAGACCGCTTTCACTACTCCATGGGGCAACTACTGCTATAGAGTCATACCATTTGGGTTGAAGAATGCTGGGGCTAGGGCTGTGCAAAATACCGCCCAATCCGCTAAAACTACACTGATCCGCATCTATCCGCACTAATCTAACCGTTAACCGCGATTTAAACTTTAAAATTTATAATCCGCCAACCGAACCACTCCGCTCCACTATAGTTAATACATATATATTTTTTAACCTCCAATGAAATATCAATGTAAAAATAAGTTCGAGAGAGATTTAAGATATGAAATTTATTACAAATTAGTAGTTATATATATGAAACATATTATGTAAAATTACTTTGTGTTATATATCTAAAAAATATTATACAAATTAGTATTATATTTATGTAAATGTATGATAATTAGTTAGAATATTCTTCAATCCGCCAAAAACCCCCCAAACCGCAATTTGTCAATCCGCTAATTCGCCAATCCGCCATTCGGTTTGTAAAATTACTCTCAAACCGCCCGAACCGCACCGCGTACACCCCTAGCTGGGGCTACCTATCAGAGGATTGCAACCACCATTCTACATGATATGATCCACAAAGAGGTTGATGTGTACGTGGATGACATGATTGTCGAGTCCAAAGAATAAGAGGGCCACAAGACTGCATTGGAGAAATTCTTTCAATGGATCAGGGAATACAGATGGAGGTTAAACCCACAAAAATGCACCTTTGGCGTAACAACAGGGAAAATGCTGGGTTTCCTAATCACGCAGAGGGGAATTGAAGTAGATCCTTCCAAAATCAAGGGCATATTAGAAATGCCACCACCAATGACTAAAAATGAGGTGCGTGGCTTTCTGGGTAAAGTGCAATTCATAAGGCGGTTTATTTCAAAGTTAACCTTGGCTTGTGAACCACTATTTGGTCTCCTAAAGAAGGGCAAGAAGTTTCAATGGGACGATCGCTGTCAATATGCCTTTGAGCAGGTCAAACAGTATCTATAGAATCTGCCCGTGTTGTCGCCATAAGAGCCGGGGAAGCCTTTGATTATGTATTTATCAATAACAGACTCAACTATGGGGTGCATGCTAGCTCAAGAATCTGAAGCCAAAGTGGAGAAGGCCATCTACTACTTGAGCACAAAGATGCTAGACTACAAGACCTGCTACACTCCCTTGGAGAAAGCTTGCCTAACCTTGGTATGGGCTACCAGGAAGTTGAGGCACTACTTGCTAGCTCATTCTGTAATCCTGGTTTTGAGATTAGATCCCATTAAATATTTCTTCGAGAAACCTGCGCTTACATTATGGAATCGGTGTGTTGCTGATAGTACCCAATGACTCCAATATACCCTTAGCCTTCAAAATCAGGTTCAAAGTATCCAACAACGAAGCAGAGTATGAGGCATGTATTGCTGGTTTAGAAGTCGCCTGGGAACTAGGGACAAAAAGGTTGGACGTCATTGGGGATTCGAACTTGGTTGTGTCTCAAGGCAATGGAGATTGGAGGGTTAAAGAGGAGAAAATGAAGGTTTACCATCAGGCCTTGGATATGCTAATTCCGAGGTTTAAAAAGCTAACGTTTACCCATCTGCTAAGGGAGAACAACTGGTTTGCTGACACACTAGCAACTTTATCTTCTATGGTAGACATTCTGTTGTGAGTCAGGATACATCCGATCATTATTAGACAGAAGTACATGCCGACCTATGAGACCATTGCCGCAATAGATGAAATGCAAGACAAAAACCCCTTACATTATGATATTTGGAACTTTCTGGAAAAAGAGACGTATCCACTAGGGACAAATGCCAAAGACAAATGGGGAATACCGTGTTTGGCCATCCAATTTATCATTTGTAGGGGTAAATTATACAAAAGAGGCCATCTGAGAATGCATAAGCTATGTGTGGAGAAAGATGAATCAAAGCGTCTTATGGAAGCTGTCCACAGAGGAGAGTGTAGAGCCCACATGAACGGTGTGATGTTGGCCCGGAAAGTCCTTAGACAAGGCTAATACTGGTCAACCATGGAAGATGATTGTATTGGTTTTGTTTGACGATGTTATAAATGTCAAATTCATGCTAATCGCATGAACATGCCACCGCCTAAACTCTACAATATGACTTCACCATGGCCTTTTTTAGTCTGGGGAATTGACGTTATTAGTGCAGTCATGCCAAAGGGATCAAATGGGCATGAGTTCATTCTGGTAGCAATCGACTACTTTACTAAATGGGTGAAGGCCTATTCCTATTCTGTATTGAAAGCATCACATGTGGCTAAGTTCTTTAAGAACAACATCATCTGCCGGTAAAGAGTTCTGAACGATATCATATTAGATAACGGCTCGCACTTCAAGAAAGAGGTGATAGACTTGTTGAAAAAATACAACGTGGCCTTTCATAAATCATTCACATACAGGCCACAACCCAATGGAGCTGTTGAAGGCGCCAATAAAAATATCAAGAACGTCTTGCAGAAGATGGTTGAGACTTATAGGGACTGGCCGAATAAACTGCCATTCGCACTCTGGGGCTACAGAACCTCAATCCGAACATCTATAGGGGGCAACCTTTTATTCATTCGTCTATAGGATGGAGGCCGTTTTGCCAATTGAAATTGAAGTGCCGTCGCTGCAAGTTATGGTCGAGCGTCAGATAGTGGAGGCGGACTGGCAACAGAGAAGTTTTGAGGAGTTAATGTTGTTTAATGAGAGGAGGCTAAGGGCATTGTATCATGTCCAGGGCTACCAACGCAGAATTGCTAGGGCTTTTAACGAGAAAGTTAAGTCCAGAAATCTTAAAGAAGGGGATTTGGTACTGAAAGACAACTGAGCTCCCATCTACGACCCAATGACAAGTTTAGACCCAATTAGATTGGTCCTTATATCATCAAGTCAATCTGGTTAGGAGGGGCGATTATTCTCATGGACCTGGATGGTCTGGAGTTTTCACAACCAATTAATATGAACAAGTTGAAGAAATACTACCCCTGAGAGGCTCGCTAGGCCGAAAACCCGAAAGGGCAACCTAGGCAAAAATTAGAGCATGAAAAATTAGAAATAAAGAAAAACAGAGCTCACAAGGTTGAAAACCCTAAAGGGCAACTTTGGCAAAAGTTAGAGCGCAAAAGGAGAGAGTTAATACTCGAGTGAACCAGAGCCGAACTACGTAAGGCCTGATTCTCATTTTTGGGATACGTAAGCAACTTTGTCCTTAAGTTTGACCATAACCATCTCCAACTCAACTGTCCTAGCTCTCTCTTCTCCTAGCGAACATTAGCCAGTCGTTGTTTTAACAAGCACACTTCGTCTCTCCATTGTTGATTTTCTTGTATTCTTACTTGTAGTCGTTGAACCATATTGGAAATTAAAGTCATCGTCTGTGTACTAATAGCAATACTGTTATTAATACCATCAACATCATTCTGATTACCAAACACACTAGGACTCTTATTTACAAGAATAGTGTGTGACTGCACCATTGGTAACCTCTCATTTGCCTGCATTACAGACACCTCATGCATGTCAGAACCATTGATGGCTAAGATAAGAAATGACATGATTATACAATAAAGTAAAACAAATTTTTCTCTAACAACACTTGACGATTTCATATATGTACCTATCATCTTTGTCGCTTTTTATACACTCCTCCAATCCAATACTCGATGCATAACTACTCAAACATTTTTTGTCAACAATTTGGGCGCCGCTGCACCATTTGTTCAAGAGATGCTCCAAAATCCCTACAATGATCACGATAAGACAGAAGAACCATTATTTTATTTTATTTTCTCAAATGAGTTTGTCTGATTTTTGGTTTGATGACTGCAAATTTTTTTCTCTCTAAAACCTTCCTCTTTCCATATTTTATTTCGATGATGTCAAAGGGAGAGAAAATTATCAGTTTTAATTGTAAAATGTGAATTGGAATTGCCATACATGTGCTTTAAATTATCAAATATCTTATGTTTTAAAATTATCAAATAATTTGTTGATTTTTATTTTGTGTCAAATTCATATAGATATTACCATCATCAAAAAGCGGGAGATTGTTTAACATGTTGTTTAATTTTGATGATGTCTAAAATATTATTTGAAAATTTTGGATTTTTAATATACATATTCTATATTATTTGACACAAAATATTATCTCTTTAAAATATAGGTTGTATGATATATTTGTTATAAATATTATTCAAATGAAAATATTTTGAAAATATTACTATTCACTTTTTGACAAATTTAAAATCGATTAATTGTATTATTTTGATGAAAATGATTAATTTGTCGTATTATTTTGACAAATGTGATATTGATGAATTGTTTCTTTTGATATATTCACATGGGATGATTGGTTATTTTTATTTGAGTGCATTTATAATCTTTTCAACAATTAAAAAACTTTTAAAAGAAGTATGTAGTTTTATGTCAGTTTTAATTTTTTTTAGAGATTTTACTATACATACAAATATTTTAATATAAAAATTACTATGCAATCACTGTGCACTATTTTGTTTCTTAAGTGAAATGTTTTAAAATGAGTTGTTACTATTTATTGATATTAACCTATAGCCTTTTATTCAAAGTGTTTGATTTGTTTTTTTGAAAATTAAAAAGCACCAATAACTAGCTGCTATTCTTTTTGAAAAGATGAAACCACATATGGAGCATGCCTCAACTGTAAACCCACGTGAAGGGACTCCAAAGTCAGAAGAGGAGCGTCCTCTCCTCCAACGGGTATATATTTTTGGTTATAAATAAAAGTGTTGTATGGGGAGAAAAAGTAAGAACTTGAAGAGAAAAAATCTATGTGCTCCAAAATTTTGAGTGTATTGCATTATGCTTTTTCACTTTTAGATCTAAGTGTAGTATTTGTTCTTACACTTTCATATCTACTCGTTGTGAGAAAATTATGTAAAAGAGGGTTAAAGTACCTCTTATTTTTTATTCATTATTTTGTGAGAAAATTTTATAAGGGTAGGGCATTTATTGTTGAGTGAAGCTCAGTAGATAAAAGTAAGACTTTTGTAAAATCCACAAGCTTGGTGAAGCCTTGGTGGCGTATTGATTTATTTTGATAGTGAAAAAATTCTCAAGCAGGTTCCATAGGGAGTGGACGTAGGCCCGGCGTGCCGAACCACTATAAATCTCAGTATTTGATTTTCTCTCCCTATCTCTCTTACTTTTATATTGATAATTATTGTCTTGTTTTTTATTTTAAATATTGTGTTTATTATTTTTTTTAATATTGTAATTTTTTTTAATAACCCAATTCACCCCGCCTCTTAGGTTGCCTACCTGGGATAACATGAGCGTTGCTTTTGTCTTCGCCATGAAATTCAAGACTTGATTGACAATAAGGTCATCACTCCACCTGAAAATCCCAAAGTTGTCAATACCCCTCTTTCCAACTGCAATAGATTGCCACTCCATAACATAAATCCCATCCATGGCTTGCCAACAATCAACCTTGACCCCAGCTAGCACGGTCAAGGAGATATGTGGGGACAACTGGGGTAATTGTGAGGCTAAATCTGTGAGACTCAATTTGATAGTTTGAAATCAATGCTGCTGGGTGTGGATGTTAGTAATGCTGAATTAAAGGTGGGTTTGGACCCTCCCAGGGGCTACTTGAAGTTTTTCACGAATTCTACAGATGGACTTGGAGAGTGAAAACCCCTTTTTGTCTTAAGGATGCTGATTTTGTTTTGAGTTGTGTCCTGTAAATAGTTGAGTTGTGAGTTTTATTTTCTCTGTCTTTTCTTGCGTTAGTTGAGTCTCTTTTGTTGAGTCGCTCTCGTGTACCCTCAGGTCTTCGTTTTTCTAAATAAGAAAGCAAGAGTCAAGTTTTTTATCATTTTGTTATGCCTACAGTAATACATGTGTGACCTTTTAAAAATAGAAAAAGCTTTGAATTTGTATTTTGAATGAGATTCTGTAAATAAGCTTGAGTATTGAGAAGGATCCCCTAAATGGATTGAGTGGATTCTAGATTATCGGCGCAAAGTACTTTGTGGGTTCAAAATTTTAAGGTTTTTCTTTTGGAAAATTGCAAAGATAGGTTCAGAATTGTGTGTGGTATCCAAGCAACTGTGAGGAAATGAACTTTTGTCTGAATTCGGCGAGGCCAAATGCGAGGAAGTACCACATTGCAAGAAGAACCAACTCTGAAAATGGAGCAAAAGAAAGGACAAGGACATGCATAAAGGAATGGAGAACCAAGTTGAAATCAAGGCGAAGCTAGTTCCTGTGTTAGGGTAAGGATGACTATTGATCAAATTCACCACAAGTGTTGTAACGCTATCCTTGGGAGGCTCGCTAGGCCAAAAACCTGAAAGGTACATTGACTGTTGTGCATACCACATACTTACATTGGGTAAGAAAGAGCTAGCTTGAATCAACAAGTGCATCGATTTTCAATACTTGAACTTATTAGTAGAATCTCTAACTTGAACAAAAAAAGGAATCAAAATTGAGTTTTAAAGGGAGCCTATGTAATACTTGGGCCACTATGAATTATCAGTCACTTTGAGTCTTTTTCTGCTTTTAGGTCAATTGTGAGTTCTGTTGTATCATGCCCAATATTTGTTTCAGTCTGTGCTCTTTATCGAGTCAACATAGCATGTCGGTCATTTAAAATTGCTCTTCATCGAGTCACACTAGCGAGTTTGTCGCTCAAGTTCAACAGAGTGGCATGGTCAAAATTTCATACACAAATGTTCGCTTTGAACCCAAAAACAAGTCCATGTGTGGGATTCATAAGCAAACTGAGGGTGCCCATACAAGGGGCATCACATTCATGATCATTGCAAAATGTATATGAGGAATCTGTCATTGCTTTAGAGGGGACTAGAGTAAGTTCTCAACATGCTGGAATAGAAGAGAAGCATGAGTCTGATTGGTTGGTAACTGTTCCACGATCTGATGATCCCCATCATACGTGCCTGTGTAATGTTGAAAAAGGTGTACAGTGACTAGACAGTAGGGGCAATTTTCAATACATCTGATCAGGCCATCCATTGAACAAAGGGCATGAACCCAACCGGTGGCCAATTACTGTATGCCAGGGACAATTTTCAGTGCATCTGATGGGGTCATCAATTGAACAAGGGGCATGAACCCAACATTTCTCTCAATCCGCTTAGAGCCATTTGTAGGGCACTTTCTCCTAGATTAAAGTAGTTTACCCCTATGATGATTTTGATATGATTCAGCTTTCGAAAGTTGTCTTCAACCATTTCAAAGCTCTCTTGGGATTGCCATCTTCCATCTGGTTAATATATGTGCTTTGGATCATGCATGCATGCTTATACACTCTGGTTAATTTGAATTGCATGATTGATTGCTCATACTCTTGACTTTGTTCATACTTGTAATGGCAGAGTTTGATTGAGTTACCTTTCGCAGTGTTTTTCAGTTACATTTCAATACATAATGGCAAGTTGCCATACACTCATTTCATAAGGTATATGATGCACTACTTTACGTACTGCTCATTACTCTTGCACCGTGTTGTTTTGTGCACCCCCCATCGCACTGTCTTGTGCAGCTTGCATCGTATTGTTTTGTGCATTCATCTTCTACAGCACTGTTTTGTGCATTCATCTTATATCGCACTATTTTGTGCAACCATATAGCACTGTTTTTTGCATTCATCCCGCATCACACTGTCTTGTGCACTCCTCATCGTACTGGCTTGTGCAACTTGCATCATACTATTTTGTGCATTCACCTCATATCGCACTGTCTTGTGCACCCACATAGCACTATTTTGTGCATTCACCTGCATCACACTGTCTTGTGCACCCTGCATCGCACTGTCTTGTGCAACTACATAGCATTGTTTTGTGCACCCATGTAGCACTATTTTGTGCACCCACATAGCACAGTTTTCTACACCCTGTATAGCAATGTCTTGTGCACCTGTATTGCACTATCTTGTGCAACTTGCATCGCACTATTTTGTGCATTCCCCTACATAGCACTGTTTTATGTATTCAACTTGTATAGCACTGTTTTGTGTGTTCACCTGCACAACACTGTTTTGTGCATTCACCTACATCGCACTATCTTGTGCACCTGCATTGCGCTATCTTGCGCATTCGCCCACATTGGACTGTTTTGTGCATTCATCTTGCATCACACTATTTTGTGCACCTGTATCGCATTGTCTTGTGCACCTGTATCGCATTATTTTGTGCATCTGCATTGCACTATTTTGTGTACCCCATATCGCACTATCTTTTGCACCCCGTATTGCACTGTCTTGTGCACTTACATCACATTATCTTGTCCACCCACATAGCACTGTTTTGTGCATTCATTCACCTGAGATTGTTTTGTGCACCTCACCCACATAGTCTTGTGCACTCACAAGGTCTAGGAGACCTTAGATCCTCTAAAGGTGCAATTCATTTGGTGTTTGTTGTTCCCGAATAGCTTCAAGCAGTCAGGTATAGCCACCCAACTATGTTTATAGTGAGTTCTTAGGAGACCAATTGAGACGGTGAAAACTAGAGTTCGAATGGTCGAGGCCTAGAATGCAAAGGTTTGGAATTTTCAAGACTAAAGTCTGGTTTAAATACCTAGAGGTGTAGAGATTATTTCAAAACATCATCGGCTTGAAATCTGTATAGCAGCCCCATAGGTTAAGGTAGCTTGTATGTGCCTCCGTCCTAGATATTGAACCAATCTAGTCTGTCACCCTGTTGGAGAATAGGGAAAGTTACAAACATGTCCAGGGAGAAAAGTAGTACCCGTGGTTTTTGCGTAAAGATTATACGTTTATTGAGTGTTTGGGGTCCTAGCGATTGTTTTATTGTTTAGAAGCGCGAGATGAAGGAAGAAGTCTTAAAACCAAGAAGAAGAGAAAGATCCCCAACAGCATGAGGTGAGTCATCACCAATTGCCCCCGTAAGGTACTTTCACTTCCCAGCTACTACATCATATCTATTATTATCTAGTACCTCTATCGCATTACATGTAGCATCCATCGCATACATCTACTACACTATCCATTACACCCATTGCATCATACTATTTTATTACCTGTATCCTTTCCATGTTAAGCTTAGTTTGACATGTGCTCATACTTTTTGTGGGAGCCGAATAATTTGGCAATGTCGAGAAGAGCGTACTCTGCAAAATAGATACTATTCGGCGTTACCCGGCACGCTTAGGAGGCCGAATACAATAGATAGGCCGGATAAGCGTAAATCCATGGAGCCGAATATGAGAGAGGACAATAAGTAACGAGTAGGCTCTGGCCCCAAGGCCCAGTAAACAAGTATAAATACAGGAACTACAAAGAAGGGTAAGGATCTCTTTGTTTAACTTAGAATACAAGTAACCTAGAGCTTGAGATTGACTTGTTCGTCAGAGTGCTAATTCCGGCACCCACGTCGAAGTGTTTATTTCCTTTCAGGTGACTATCTGAGGAACCCAAGCGTCTCCCAGGATCCGAAGGGTATTTCCAAACCACTTCCCTACAATTGGCACCGTCTGTGGAAATACTCGAATATATCCATGGAAGGCGTAGCTGAAGATCCTCCGGTAGCCACTGACGAGATTACACAGAGGGATGACCTTACTCCAGCAAATATGCTCGGAAAGGAAACCATCGCTGCAAGATGCGCTTTGAACTTCGACTCACCAACGACTTCAGCGCAAGAGACAATGCAAGCAATTATGGAACAAGCAAAGAAGAATGAACAGAGGCTGGAGAATATGATCGCTGAAAATGAATGTCTTCGTCAAGATTTGGCCCTAGAAGTAGCGAAATCCAGAGAAGCCACGTGCCAAGATCCCGAACGACCTCCAAGGGCAGGTGAACAACAACCTTGAGCCCGACCAAGGGACACCGATAGTGACTCCAACTCATTATCCACAGAGCACGACAAGAAGGGACGATCCGAAACCTCCAGCTCCTCCGAAAAATGTCTACGAACAAGGAATAAGTGCAGGAGAAACAGTTCGGATAAAGATGATCAGCACGATCCCTTCGTCTGACGGATTTCAAGGGCAATTTTGCCCAAGAAGTTCAAAGCTCCGTCATTTACCCTCTACGATGGAAAATCAGACCCCACCGATCACATCCGTCACTACAAGCAAGGCCCTCATGTGCTGAATATTCCCCAGCAGCTTGGGACCTCTAGCAGTCAGGTGGTATTACAAACTGGAGCCGGCTTCAGTCAAAAGCTTCTATCAATTACAGTAGTCCTTCAGGACCAGATTCATTACCAACGAGGTCCAGCCGAAACAAGCAGACTCTCTTTGGGCGATGCAAATTCAACCTAAAGAAACACTGAGAGCGTATTTGGCGCACTATTGGGAATACTTTAATCTTGTTGACGACACTTGCAACGACTCCATGGCCATCACCGCCTTGAAAATGGGATTGCAACCAGACAGTACCCTCCGCAGTTCCTTGACCAGAAGACCCCCCAAAACGGTCTGGGGGTTGATGAAGAAAGTTAAAGAATACTGCAAGGTAGAGGACGATGCCTTGCGAGTTAAAGCCGGACGCGTATCTAGTAAAACAGCATCCCCTAAAATTGCTCAGCCAATAAGTTCCGTACCACCTCAAAGCCCAGAACCACGGCAACGGGGTAAATGAGATAAAAGGCGGGATTCTCGCCGATCAAACGATCAGTGCTCTCACCGAACGGATGAACTCCTGTAAGTCGACAACAGGGGCACGAGACGTACCGACAAAAAATATATGGAACTGACAGAGCCGATCAATGCGGTAATGTCCAAAATCTAACATCTCCTATTTTCAAATGGCCGTCGAAGATGGTAGGCCCTCCTGACACACGAATGTGGGATAAACGCTGCGAGTATCACAAAGATCATGGCCACGAAACTGAAAGTGCTACGCATTAAAGGATCACCTGGAGGAACTGGTGCAAGATGGCCGGTTGCAATAGTACGTAAGAAAAGGCAACCTAACCAAGGCACTAGCCTTAAGACAAGATTCACCTCCACTTGGCGTGATCCATATGATATACAGCCTGCCAGCACCTCTAACCGTGCACACAAATCAATCGCATCCAGTCCCCCGAGAGCAACATACTCCAACCAAACGGCCAAAAAAAGCTCCGAGTATTGCCTTCAACGATTCTGATCTTGTCGGCATGACAATCTCCCACATTGATCCGTTGATCATCAGATTACGCGTAAACCAGTTTATCGTCGAATGCATTCTCGTAGATCCAGGGAGTACGTCGGAGGTTATGTATTATGAGACCCTTATCAAACTCGGCTTCAACAAGTTAGATCTGTCTCTGGCGCCTTATCTGTTATTCGGCTTCAACACGAATCCAGAGTACCCATTCCGTTCAAGCGGGCTCCAGAACAGTCAAGGTTGAATTCTTGGTCGTAAAGCTTCCTTCACCGTATAATGTCATCATGGGGCGAACCTGGTTGCATATCATGCAGGCCGTGCCAAGCACCTATCATCAGCTTATGCGCTTCTCAACAGCCCGTGGCGTTGAAGAGATCCGTGGCTGCCGGTAGTCAGCATGAACAGTTTTATGAAAGTTATATCACTGACCCGACTTGTGGGTGTAGACACCCCATTTTTGACCGCCCTTAAGACTTGGGCACTACTGATGGTTTGCTCGGTGTTGAGAGATGTGCAGGGCAAAGAATCAGTTTCTTCGGCTAGAAGAGAGGCAAATCTTTCAAAACACTTTGTTTAGGGTTTTGGAGTTGAAGAAAAGAGGAAAGGAGAGGAGAAAACTAGTTTGGGAGAAGTTCGGCATGAATCCGGGTAGAAGCGAGTCCAGCAGCCCTCGCTGAATCGGGCTTATCTGTCTGTACACTTGGAGTTTAGCTATGGGGCAACCACCATCGGAAAGCTTACTTCCGGGACTTGATTTTGCACTCAAGAATCTCCTAGAGCCAAGTCCGGGTGGGGGAGATATGATCAGTTGAAGTCGGGCATCATCCCGGTTGGATCGAATATGCGAGGCTTCACGAAAAAGGGCATAACTTTTCGTACAGGAGGAATTTGGATGCAAGGTTTGCGCCATTGGAAAGCTAACTTCCGGGGCTTCAATTTGCATACCCACCGGCTGTTTTTTGACATTGGAATCATCTATCGGCAATCTATTTTGCCGACCGGAAAAATGTTATGCCGACCGGCACTTTATTTTGGCCGACGACCATTTTTGCTAGCCGACGACCTTCCGGAGCATTCTGCAGATTGAGTGGATTACAGCTGTGCCAGCTGGAATGCACAGAATCGATCCCCCACGCACATGTGTGTTTGTTTTGCACCTTGTGAGCCTTTAAACCCCTTAACCTTCTAGAAGCTTGAACCCTTTGGCCAAGCTTCTTGGAGAAGCTTGGACAGCTGGTAAGCTTCTTGGGGAAGCCAAGACAAGGGGTCAAGGCTTCCTCAAGAAGCCTTGAGCAAAGGGTACAAGAAAAGGGGCCAAAGGGTGTGCAAAGGGTGCAAAATAGCCACATATACGCACGTGGAGTAGGGTCTGTGCATCCCAGCTGGCACAGCTGGCATGCACCACTTCCTTGGACACTGAGGAGTGCCACCGGCTGAGTAGAATCGCCACCGGCAGTGTGGTGTAGTCACCGGCACAAGATGAATCCATCGGCTGCTTGTTTACTGCCGGTCGGCAATATATACTGCCGGTCGGCAAGGAATGCC
>NW_021027156.1:990475-1012250 GCF_004153795.1 Camellia sinensis | reverse complement strand
TATTTAGGTGGCGACTCTGTATCTGGCAAAGCAGTCCATGTTTGGCACTACTTTTTCAAAAATCTGTTTCTCAAAACGATTTGCCAGATTTGGACTCTTTGGTTCAGATTAAGAACCGTGACACAAATCGAGTCCGAACTGTAGCATGAGGCCCACGGGCGCTGTTACAGTGGGCTTTGATACTTGTATTTAGCTGACTTCTGCAATGAAAAGTCTCATCTTTTTCAATTGCGTAATTCATTTCCCATTAGTGTCAATAAGTCTACGGATTCGGAGCCCCCTTCGGTACAGAACACGTTGGGGCCGATTAAGTCTCCGGATTCGGAGCGCCCTTCGTGGATATCACGATTAGCTCAAATAAGCCTTCGGATTCAGAGCACCCTTCGGTGCATGACACCTTAGGGCCGATTAAGTCTCTAGATTCGGAGCCCCCTTCTTTGCACAACATGTTGGGGCTGATTAAGTCTCCGGATTCGGAGCGCCATTGTGGATATCACGATTGGCTCAAATAAGCCTCCGGATTCAGAGCGCCCTTCGGTGCATGACACCTTAGGGCCGATTAAGCCTCTGGATTTGAAGCCCCCTTCGGTGCAGAACACGTTGCGGCCGATTAAGTCTCCGGATTCGAAGCGCCCTTCGTGGATATCACAATTGGCTCAAATAAGCCTCCAGATTCAGAGTGCCCTTTGGTGCATGACACCTTAGGGCCGATTAAGCTTCCGGATTCGGAGCCCCTTTTGGTGCAGAACACGTTGGGGCCGATTAAGTCTCCGGATTCGGAGCGCCCTTCGTGGATATCACGATTGGCTCAAATAAGCCTCCAGATTTGGAGCGCCCTTCGTGGATGTCACGATTGGTGCAAATAAGCCTCTGGATTCGGAGCGCCCTTCGGTGCATGACACCTTAAGGCTGATTAAGCCTCCGGATTCGGAGCCCCCTTCGGTGCAGAACACGTTGAAGTCTCCGGATTCGGAGCGCCCTTCGTGGATATCACGATTGGCTCAAATAAGCCTCCAGATTCGGAGTGCCCTTCAATGCATGACACCTTAGGGCCGATTAGGCCTCTGAATTTGGAGCCCCCTTCAGTGCAGAACACGTTGGGGCCGATTAAGTCTCCGGATTTGGAGCGCCCTTCGTGGATATCACGATTGGCACAAATAAGCCTCCAGATTCGGAGCGCCCTTCGGTGCATGACACCTTAGGGCCGATTAAGCCTCCGGATTCGGAGCCCCCATCGGTGTAGAACACGTTGGGGCCGATTAAGTCTCTGGATTCGGAGCGCCCTTCGTGGATATCACGATTGGCTCAAATAAGCCTCCGGATTTGGAGCGCCCTTTGTAGATATCACGATTGGCTTAAATAAGCCTCTGGATTCGGAGCGCCCTTCGGTGCATGACATCTAAGGGCCGATTAAGTCTCCAAATTCGGAGCCCCTTTCGGTGTACAACACGTTGGGGCCGATTAAGTCTCCGGATTCGGAGCCCTTACTGCAAATCATATCCCCATTCGACTCCTAAAACTCGCACACACAGGCTGATTCATTGCATCGGTCGGCTGGTTCGACGACTACCTCTACCACCGGCACCACGTCTTGCCCCAAATCAGAAGCTTCGAGACCAACTTGCCTAAGGCTCATGAAGCTAGGGAAGATAAGAGCCGCAAGGTGTTGATCGCCGGTTGGAATTGGAATGTTGTCCGTGGCCGAAAAAGTAGTATAAGTAGGCTCGTATCGAAGAAGTATGTGGGCCGCTCTCCCTTGCTTCTGTACGTTTGGACGGCCGAAGTACCCGAGTGCAGTCGCAATCTGCGCAAGGACTGCGTCATCAGTAGAAGTCAGAATCTTCTTCAATTTACTGCCTGCAAAGATAAAGGGTTAGACTTGGAGAGAAGGCCGAGTAAAAAAAAAGTTCAATAAACGCAAAGAGATTTACGACCACCTGGTTCACCCTTCCGTCTGGGAATAGGGTCTAGGCGATCCTCGCCTTCGCCAAATTTTCAATTCCCTCGGACATTGACCATCACGTCATCCACTTGCTTGCCAGAGTTGGCAAGCATGGATACCAAATGATGGTCAGTATTCTTGGCCCTAAGAAAGTACCGCCCGAGCCGACCGGAAGATTTGGCTAAAGCATAGCAGTGCCGAATAGCCGAAATGCCAAGATTGATCCTGAGGTGCCGGTTCAACTCTACGATCCCCATTACAATTCAAAAAAAATTCACATTGGGCTGAGAAGGAATCAGATCCCAATGGCGAAGGACGGCCCTAAGGAATGGATGTAAGGGAAAACGGACTCCGCCGTCCGCAATGGATAGGAGAGGCAAGACGATTGTCTTGCGATCCTCTCTCTCCATATCTAGAGGATTCTCCATCACTAGAGATAGATGAACATCATTAGGAATAGAAAAATGTCGTCGGAATCCCGAGGTACGACCTTCGGAAAGGAGGTCTTTCAGGTGCTTAGCCATTTTAGCAAAGATCCGAGGGTATACCAAAGCTAAAATAAGCACGGAAAATAGGATCGCAAAGAAAGAAAGAAAACTTACGACAAGTGAAGAAGACGAGGATAGATGGACGGAAGTTACAGAGAAAAGCGTCAGAAGGACGATACCGTCTGGGAATCCAGGAGGCCCAAGTATTCGAGAAAAGCATGGATTCGAAAGGACTGAAGTTTCAAATCGTATTAAATGCAAAAGGTGCACAAATGAAGCGGGAAAGCATAATGATGACCAAAAAGACGTGCGCGCTCTGACACATTGGGATAGGCAAAGCTGCCTAATTTATGTCTTGGCTGTTTAAAATCAAAACCAAACACACCAGTTAACTACTGTCAATGGCGAGTTTGGGGGGCAATTGTGGGAGCCGAATAATTAGCAATGCCGGGAAAAGCGTACTCTGCAGAACAGACAATATTCAGCGTTACCCGACGCATTCAGGAGGTCGAATACAATTGATAGGCCAGATAAGCGTAAATCTATGGAGTTGAATATGAGAGAGGATAATAAGTAACGAGTAGGCCCTGGCCCCGAGGCCCAGTAAACGAGTATAAATACAGGAACTACAGAGAAGGGTAAGGATCTCCTTGTTTAACTTAGAATACAAGTAACCTAGAGCTTGAGACTGACTTGTCCATCGGAGTGCTAATTTCGGCACCCACGTGGGAGTGTTTATTTCCTTTCAGGTGACTATCTGAGGAACCGAAGCGTCTCCCAGGATCCGAAGGGTATTTCCAAACCACTTCCCCACACTTTTCACGTTAAAACATAGCTCTGCATGTGTACGCGCCTATTCTGCAAGAATTGTGGTTTGAGGGTTTCGGCACCTTTTCTGTGTTAGACGTGGTTTTGTTTTGTGTCCACGCCTTTTCTAGGTAAAACGTAGTTCGACCAATGCCCCTATCCATTTTATCCATTGCATCATACTCTATCTTGTTGCATTCATCCTTTTCACATAAACGCGTTTAGGATCATTATCATCCTATTGCATTGTTATTTCCCAATACATCTTTCCCCAATAGATCATTCCTCACTTATATCATACCACCCAACACTTGTGCTCTTTCTGCAAGATGCATAGTTCTACTTATGTACTCACATATTCTATAAAGAATTTTGGTTTGAGGGCGTCGGTACATTTTTTGTATAAAACATAGTTTGATTTGCATCTCCATTCTTTTATGATATTTGTGTAGAAGGCACTGCTCGTGGTTTGATTATTTCATTATATTGTATATCATTTGCATTGTTTCGTTGCATTGTGTATCATTTGCATCATGCCCCTGAACTATGCTGGTTTGATTCCTTGCAAAAGGATGCGTAGGCACCTTTCGAGTTCAACCAACTGCATCTGTATTTTGTTTTGTTGCCCAAGTCTTATGGCCTTGTCAAAATAGGTCGTCTTCGGACTTTGACATTCACTCACGTCATTTCATGACTTTGAGCTCTATCAAAGAGGGGCAACTATAGACATTTCATTTTTGGCCGCCCTTAAGACTTGGGCGTCTCATGGTGAACACTCGATGATAAAAAATACGCTGTACAAACCGTTCAATTTCTTCAACAGAAAAGCTTTAGTTTTGAGTTTTAGAACCTAAAACCTTGCACCTCCTTTGGACTAAAATCCAATTTTTTCTAGCCTAACCACTCAAAGGCCTGCTGGCCAACAGGTGGCTGGCATGCCAATTTTTATTGGCCGGTTGTCCCTTTCTTGGAGCCCCTCATTCATTCCTCCTCTATCTGAACTATAGTCTCAAGATGCGCCGCCGCTTCCATAAGGTGACTGTAGTCCCGAATCATCGACCCAGCTACCTTGAAAAGGAGCCCAGTCCTCAATCTCTTCTCGAACTCAATACAACGATGTTTCTCATTCGCCACGAGCTCTGGTGTAAATCTAGAGAGGCTTGTGAAAGTTGCCTTAAACTTAGCTACTAGCAGGCTAAGCTGCTTGAGCTTTAGAAACTGATCTCTCAACTTCTCCCTAGCAGTGGGAGGCAAGAACTTGTCTTGGAAGGCATTGACAAAGGCCTCCCAAGTCACCTTAATGCGCCTACACGCATACTTCTACCATTGAACTGCATCATTTTTTAGCTAGAAGGATGCCAAGGTCACTCTCAGTCCGTCGTCCTTGTGGCCAAGTATCTCGAACATCTTCACCATCTGTTCTAGCCACTCATCCGCCTTTAGTAGCTCCTCACCCAAAAACTCATCCAGATTAGACCGGAAGACTTCCCTCTTCAAGAAAGACGGCCCTACTTTAGCAACTTGGGCCTAGACTTGATTCTCAGCCCTGAGAATGTCCATGGATTCCCGCAAAGCTCTGGCCATTTCACGGGTCAAAATGCCCATGGCTTGCTAACCAATTGGTTTGGCCACATTAGCCTGACCAACCCCTTCTTCTTGTGCCGAAATCTCATTCGGTAACGGCACCTCATGCCGTCTATGCCTACCACACCTACCACCACCACGTCCACGCCCAGACATCCTAATGAAGATAACAAATGAAATTAGCACATTCACAAATGTGCCGAAGCTAACTCATTTGTGTCCTAATGCGATAGACAATAGTAATTCACTCCACATAAGCACATAATCACATGAACACATACGAATTTCCTTTCTAGATAGTGGTCATCCCGCGACTTTGCTAGAGTTCTAGTTAGAAATAGTAGTGATCAAGTGCTCTTCTAACGGGAATTCTACAAACTCGTAGACCCAATCAATACCTTAGAAATTAAATCCCATACCCATATAATCACATAAATATGTTATCACATAAGCATACTATACATATAAGTATCTTTACCAAGCGAGATAAACCCATTTTGGTAAGAACCACTTCCCACGTACCCAAAGTATTCAAACCCGGTACGCTCTGATACCAAATTGTAACGCCCCGAAATACTTACAATAATTTATCCACAATATCAATAAACGACAATAATGATAAGGTCATTATCTTCCATTAAGTCCAATTGATTTTACAAAAGAGAAACATATGTGGTATACATTCACAATGCCTGACCCTAATATAGCATATATTGCATACTAAAGAGAGAAAATGGGAGTTAAACATATAAGAAATGCCCTAAGGTTTTCATGTTTCCAAGACGATGCTTGGTTATAACAAAAGTGGACTTAAGTCCAATACAGTTAAAGTCCTTAGCTTGTACAAAAATGAATGCAAAAAATACAGAAAAGAAGCTCTATGCTCCAAGTCCTCCCAAGCTATTGCCTTGGAGGAGGCATATCATCAGCACCTAAAATGTTTTTCTCACATAGGGTGAGCCAAAGCCCAGTAGAAATGCTCCAATGCAGTATATGAATCTTAACAAAGCTATAAGGTGGATGCATATATAATGCTCGTACCAAAAATATTTTTATATATTTTTCAAAAACTATGCAATTCCATAATAATATCATGCTTCATAAATCATTTCCCTTTACAATAGAAAATAGGGTAGTGAATTACACTTTGGGAATTTCAAAACAATACAACCTTTCTCGGAAATTTCATCCGGAGGAAACTGTAAATTGGGACCCATGTAAACGTAGGCTATACAAGCACTACTATTGCCATTTCACGAAAATTTCATCCATGGGATCAGCACCCATGCATACGCGCGGTTTTTGGGACTTTCATCCTGGACAAACGGGCCAACATATTTGATGTAACAACAACTCCTTTCCAGATTCACCAATTTTCTCAAAACAGTAACATTTCTAATGTATAAGTGTGAGATAATGCTCAATGCAAATGAATGAGAAAAAATAGTTTCAATTTCCTAATTCACATGCAATTTTTACAACACTCATAGCTATCCTCCATCGATAGCCCAAAATAAATATTTCTAAACAAATAAATAATTATCAATAAAGATAAACTTTCCAAATTTGCAGGAGGTGAGTGATAATACATATCTAACTCCACTATCCTTATCAACATCAATCCAATTTCACATTTCCAATATCAATCTCATAATTTGTACAAAATCAACATTTGAGGCATTTTACGGCAAAATCTCCTTCCTTTTCAAAATCAATTCCAAAGATCAAAGTCAACTATTTATTTCCAACTCAGTATTATTTTCCATATCAAAATCATTTTCAAGGACCCATTTGAAAACCCCCCCTTTTGATTTTTACCCAAAACCCTAGATTGTTCCAAATCTTTCAAAAATCTGGCCAACATATTTGATGTAACAACAACTCCTTTCCAGATTCACCAATTTTCTCAAAACAATAACATTTCTAATGTATAAGTGTGAGATAATGCTCAATGCAAATGAATGAGAAAAAATAGTTTCAATTTCCTAATTCACATGCAATTTTTACAACACTCATAGCTATCCTCCATCGATAGCCCAAAATAAATATTTCTAAACAGATAAATAATTATCAATAAAGATAAACTTTCCAAATTTGCAGGAGGTGAGTGATAATACATATCTAACTCCACTATCCTTATCAACATCAATCCGATTTCACAATTTCAATAACAATCTCATTATTTATATAAAATCAATATTTGAGGCATTTAGGGCAAAATATCTTTTCTTTCCAAAATCAATCCCAACATTAAAAATCAACAATTTATTTCCAACTCAAAATTATCTTCCATGTCAAAATCATTTTCAAGAATTCATTTGAAAAACCCCTATTTTGATTTTTACCCAAAACCCTAGATTGTTTCAAAATTTTGAAAATCTCAATATTGTTTAGAAATAACAAATAACTAAGTTAAAACTTATAAAAAGTGTAGAAAGTATCCTTACCTCAAGCTTAGAAGAAGAAGCAAGAATGAAGAAACTTCAAAGACGCCGAAACCCAACTTTGTTCCGATTGGAACGAAGCCCCCGCCAAGCTCTGCCTTTTTAACAAAGGCACACAGGTGAAAAGATCATCAGATCTAGGTATATTTGTAAAGAGAATGTGAGTTTTAGAGAGAGACAGAGTTAAATTAGGGTTTTGAAATGTTTAGAGAGAGTGTGAGATGAAAAAGTGACTTTCACGAACTAATACACGCACAGACCGTTCGAGTGCAAGAAGTGTCACTTGAGCATATAGACACAAAAGATGTGACTGCTCGAGTGTAGAATACAAACTCTCAGAAGTTTTGCAGATAGAGGACCACCACTCGAGCGCAGTAAACACCACTCAAGCATAAAATGCATACTTCGAGTAGTTTTGTAGGCCTACAAAAGTATTGAGAGTTCACAAAGACTGCTCAACCGCAGGAAGCTACGCTCGAGAGTAGAAGCAAAAATCTGGAAATACAAATTGTTCTTATGATTTTAAAAATTACATTCCACCCATGAGCTTTCTAATTTCATAACAAATCGCCCTTTTTATTATTAAATTATCAAGTCAGTTAACTGTTTTTTAATAATGTTAGAGATATATTTCAATTAATAATTTAGGTAATTTTGTTATTGTATAATAAAGAAATTATAAATTTCATTTTTTTGGTTAATTCTGTTAAGTAAAATTTTTTTAACAATGGAACATTTGTAATTTTTTAAATCACAAGAGACAATCTGTACTTTAAGAAAATCTAAAAGGGTGTATTTGAAATTTACCCATTAAAAAAATCACCATTTTGAAGTAGGTAATTATGCCTTCTCTCTTTCAAGTTACCTCGGATGGCAACGGATCAGTGAATTTTTATTTTTAAACTCAACTATGTTAATGATACAATTTTATACTTTACTATAAAGTTTACAGTTTTGACCTACCTACCTATACTTTACCCTACCCAATTAATGTTCCTTCAAACCATTTATATTAAAGGAGAAATTACAGTACAGTGAAACCGAGAAAAAAGATTATAAAAACATGTGAAATGCAAGTGAAAAGTTGTGATGGTACAAATACTACTTGCAACCCTCTATGGTTATGTAAAAAAACAATTTATGTCCCACTAACATGTAATTTCCCTTATAATAAAATCGATTTTGAACAAATACAATTGAATCAAAAAAAATTTGCCTTCCCTCATGTTGTGTAAATTTTGAAAGAGTCAAGAATTTGAGAGTATTATCCGGATTTCTGGTGGAGCCTTAACCCATTTTGAAAACCTATGATCTTGAAAAAGGGTTACTGAACTTACAAAGAAGAGTAAAATATTGTATTAAAAATCGATACGTATTAGAAATAAAAGAGTAAGATTATAGTCCAGCCCGACATACTCCCAAGGTCCAAACTACCTAAAAAAGTCCAAGTCACTCAGAACAACTCCGTGTCCCAACTGAAAATGAAAATGGGCCAGGTTAAACTGACCAAGGCCACTACAATCGCCCCTACTTAGGAAATTTCATCCCCGAAATTGAAGAAAAGCCAAAAACAAAAAGGCCATCAAACCATACAAGAGAACACAACACCAACTCAAGCTTATCCATTTTGGGATAAGTTCCTAGATTTCAATCCAACACCTCGGTGCCCCAAAGACACCTGAACACCAAAAATGCTAAGAAAACTCATAGATGCCTCTTTGACCCACATAACTCACTAGGTTTATGAGACAAGAAACAACAACCACAGCAACAACAACAACAACTTGGACTCAAAGATGTCAACCACGTCTCAACCACCGACAATACCCAAATCACCACCGAGTGCTCAACACTCAAATATAAAGAACAAGAAAACCACTCATACACAAAGATCTCGGTCAATCTCCCAAAAGAGAAGACACAACCCAACACGATTACAAGACAACGAATACGGCATAACAACCTCGACAATTCTAACCTCCTCGCAAACCACACATAACACATAACTAGCAAAACATGCTAGGTCATAACACAACTCCACAATACTAAATAAAAAAACTTAACAACAAATTCAAGTTAAAGAAAATTTCTCTTTTCTCCATTTCTTTAAAAACCTTCCTTTTTCAAAAGGTGCCCAAACTCTCACTGCCCACAACCAAAATACATTTTCAATCATCCACCACAAAACTCAAAGAATTCAAACATCGTTTCTCGAAAATCAAAAGTGTTATTCATAACACAAAACTTCTCTTATCTTCATGATTTGCTAGATTGAGCTTTTTATTAAATTGAAAACTTACATTTCTAATTAAAGCCAAAACAATTTCAATTCAATAAGGCCATCCAAGGCCACACCATCAAAAGAAAGTTATTTTTCCTAAACTCATTTTGTTAGCATTGCTCTGATGAACCACAACGGTCACCCAACAGCACCCATCACACCCAGAGTGATACGACAACACTAACACAAAATTTCTACAATAATACTCTTGTGGACGCGCCCTCGGGCTTTATGCTACCACAGTTCAGACACAAATGTCACGGCTCTAAATCTAATCCCGCAAAGTGCTATGCGAGACCGATAAATCACCAAAGAGTCCAAATCTGGCAAATCGTTTTGGAAAATTGATTTTTAAGAAAGAAGTGCCAAACATGGACTGCTTTGCCAGATACAAAGTCGCCACCTAAATATTTATTTTGGGAGAATTTAGGAAACCCTGACTCGTTGCCGAAGGCCACGTGTTCGTCATCACCAAAGTTGCCTCGGATCGGGAACTTGGGTACGGTTGGGGAAGGTCATCTATGAGCACCCCCGCTCGCCCGATCCGAAGATCGGCCTGTACTAAGCATGATATAGAGTTTTTGAAAACACATACGTTCTTATTCCGATTATTAGCTAGAATTACTATGTGATGCGCACAACACACAAGTATAGACTAGATCGTCTAACTTGGAACAAAGCATCGCATATCTGTTTGTTTGGAAATGGTTTTGAATTTTGCTACTCGCAAGTAGGCTAAAATACAGATTTTGATGAATTATCCCAATTCAAGCAACCCAACCTTCACCCATAGGCATTCAGGCAATTATATCACATAAGCAATTAGCCTCATGGTAAGCATGTTGTCATGTTAACACTTACACACGTGCAAGATGCTAAAGCATAAACACTCACAGTGTACTCCGAGCCAAAATAAGGAACATGTTAGTAATCAAATGCATGATCCAAGTCCATGTTAAGATGGCTAATGCATCGCAGGCAAAATGAAACTAGAATAGGCTCGGCTAATCTAAAGTGGCATATGAGATGCGACAATTCGACACATGTATTCAACTTGGAATTTAAATACAATGCAGTTAGTATGATACGTCGAGCCCGGTGCATGCAATAGAGATGAATGATGCAAACATGCAAGCATAAGTATGCTAATTGAAACGTGCCCTAGAACTAACCATCATAAGCGGTTAAGTAAAAGGGAGAAAGAAGTGGAGGTTGGAAGACATGCATCACACACACGCACGCTTATTACACAATTGCGCCCTTTCGACGGAGGGACCGAAGGAATAATACAAATCAAATAATTAACTAACTAACGAGCTAACTAATTATTACACAACACTTAACTAATTAAACAAATAATTAAGCTACTGAAAGCAGTAAAGCAGCCTTGGGAAGAGGGACGAATGCATGCATGCTCGGCTTCACTCGGAAATCCATCGCCATGTCATGTTGCCTCTGTTTACACTGCTTTGCACCTCTGGAAACTTTGCAAGTCGCAAGGATGCTTCTGAATCACCTCCTAAGCACTGTGGGATGTCACCGGCCAGAAGTTAAGGCCACCGGCCAAGGGGAACTGGTCATCGACCACTTGTGGAGACCTCGGCCAATAATGCATAGCCGGCCGGCATTGAAGATGGCCAACTGGCCATTTCTTCTTGCAGCATCCTGTTTTGCTGCAGCAAAGGACAGACAGAGCATGTCAATGCATTTTCAAGGCAATGTTTGGACCACCACCCTCCTTATCATGTTTGAGACTCAAAGGAGTATGGTTCTCGACCCTCGGGCCATCAATCATGCATTTCAATGCATGATGGCCCAAGGTGCCAAGTGTGCATTTTAATGTCAAATGAAATGCACACAAAACACATGAAAGACCCCCAGCCTCTATCATGGTTTATCAAGGGGCAAGGGATGCATGCTTAATGCTATGCAACCTAGGCGTGCAAGCAAGCTAATGCAACATGAACATGCAAACAAACATGCAACATGAGCATGCAAACAAGCAATGCAATATTACTTAACATGCATTCGAACACGTGAGAATATGTAACAACATATCAAGCACAAGACGAAATGCAAGCTAACAAGCATGCAAAATGCGACTTAAGTATGCGAATATGCAAGGCATGTAACAATATTCAAGCATATAATAACATATAAGGCAAACATGTAGCTAATATGCAATAGGTATACAACCTAAACATGTAAGCTAGTATGGCATGCAACAAAATGCAATGGGGTTAGCATGCAACAACATGCAATATACTAACATGCAACAACATGTAATGGGCCAAGTACATAACAAGGCACAATTGAACTAGCACACTACAACATGCAATTTACCAAATATGCAACAAGCATGTGACGACATACAAGGTAAGCATGCAACAACATGCGAGGATGGACTTAAACCAAAATGGACAGTTCTCAAATAGGTCCAAATCAGCAGCCAAAATGATGCGACAAAGGCATGGAATACACATACAAACATGCATGCTAATGGTCCACTACTTTAAACATAAAATTTTTAAGCATACTTAAAAAAAGAATGAAAAGCATGGATATTAGACAAGCATGTTAAGCCCTGAAATCATGCGAGGGATGATGCCAAATCAACCAAACTATGCAATTAAGGCATGCAATAAGGCCTAAAACTTGAAACTAGCCAAGGGACTCAAACCAAGGCTACATGAAGCAAGCTCCAAAGGGCCAACGGCACTCAAAATAGTCCCAAGGCAGGTCAAGGTAAGTCTAAAACACGCAAGGAATGAGGCCAAAACATGCTAGAACACAAAACCAAAACAAGAGGCAAGCAAAGCTACAAAAGAGGTGTTACACAACACCTATCAAAACCAAACATGGTATGATTTAAGCAACCCAAAATCAGAGTTATGGCATGTTAGGACAAGACCAAAAAAAATGTACTATAGACTTTCCCCTAAAGAGAAGGGTATTGAGCTGTGTTAGTGTCAGTGTAGTGCGCATTTTAAGGGTTTGGCGCACCTCATGGTCTCTCTCTACTAGCCCACTCTCTTTCTCTCTCTCAATTGGGGGGAGGAGAGTGAAACAGAGAGGAGGTGGAATTGGAGGTAAAAATACAGTTAAAAAGAGGAACAGGGTTTTATTAAAATGGAAAACCCTGAAATCCCAAACAAAAGCAGACTAATTTGTTTTGTTTTTGTTTTTTTTTTTTATTGAAAAAGATTCACTTCATCTAAGGATTTGGCATCAAATACTCTGCCAATTAGGACAGTGTAAAATACCGATCAATTTATTAAAATTGCATCGATTTATCTTAATTTGTACCGCTCTATTCATTAATCGCGATTTAAACTTTAAAATTTATAATCCGTCATTGAAACCGTTCTGCTCCGCTATAATTAATACATATATATATTTAACATATAATGAAATATCAAAGTAAAAAATAGGTGTGAGGGAGATTTAAGATATTAAATTTATTACAAATTAATAATTATATATATGAAAAATATTATGTAAAATTAATTTGTGTTATATATTTGAAAAATATTATACAAATTAGTGTTATACAAAGAAAGTCATGAATGACCAAAACAACCAAAATCAGAGCTTTAGCATGTTAAAACAAAGTTAGAAGCTTCATGGAGTTAAGCCAAAATCATGCTAAAATGGCATGTTACAACATGGTGCATGTTAAGGCAAATCATGGGATTACAAGACAAGTATACAAAGCATGCATGGCATGTCTAAACTAAGTCAAAACATTGCTATATCATGACAAAACAAAGCCTAATATATACTGAAATGGAGCTAAAACAAGCTAGGCATACATGCTATAAACATAAGCCATTTATGCAAGCATGAGAGACAACAAGGAGAGGGGATGACCCTCTCCTATTTGGAACACCAAAACCACCTCTCCACGAATGAAAATCCTTTGGATTTCAGTGGTAGAGAGGTCATACAAAGACAAGAACAATGTCCAAAAGGAATGGCCTAAAAGAAGGCCTAAGAGGGGGAAAACAACCCCAAACCTCAAAGAGACCTTAAACAAAGATCAAAAGCATGCAAAATCAGAACTTTTATCAGTTACAGGTTAAGCTCAAAACAACATGCAAGATAGGCTAAAAGTTTGTGCAAAAATGGGGAATAAAGAGGGTAATTTCTCACCCTTGAAGAACTTCTTCAAACACAAAGCTCCAGCAGGTTTTTTTGAGGTCAAACTAACCCAAGGACACTGAAATCAACCTCCGAGCACCTCAGCAACCAAAGATGGTGTTCTAGTGTTTGTTTGTGTACAATAGTAGGACAATACTACTATTTTGAGCACAAAACAAGGTTAAACAAGGAAGTATAGATACAATCCTATATCTATCCTCTCAAGAACCAATTTTCTGAACCCTGGAGGAGGGAGGAGGGGCTCCCTCTTTATAGAGGCTCAAATTCTAAGGCTTCCAAGAGAAGCCAAGCAAGGAGCAAATCCCTCTATACACGTGTATGGAGAGGGTTAATTGTGGATACCAGCTGCACCAGCTAGCATAAAATATCTGCATAAAGCAGATGAATAGGGTTCGGCCACCAAAATGGCCGATCAACCAACACAAGTGCCGGCCGACCAAATATAGTGCCGACTGGCCAACACTCTTGGCCGGTGGCAAGAAAAAAGGGCCGATGGCCTCATGCCATGGCCGGTGGGTTGAGGGGATGGCAAACAAGCCACCCTCTTCTCTTAGAAGCAAAACACAAGTGTTTGGTCCATGACCAAGCACAAAATAGATAAGTTGAGAGATCTTGAGGCAAGGCGCATAGCCGAGACCTCCGAGAACTCAAAACAAACATGAGCATGGATGATCATCGAGTGTTCAAACGATGACGTCCAAGTCTTGAGGACGGTCAAAAATGAGGTGTCTACAACTCTCTAGAAATTTCCTAAATACCAACAACACAAAGGAGGATCAAGAAACTTCCACAATCGTCAAACACATAATGGTGCAAAAGCGCTCACAAGACCAAAGTTCCCACCTGTAACTCCAAACTCCCAACAACTTCCCATCTATATATACGAGACTTAATGCTTACAGGCCACATTATGGCACTGTTTAACGACATGAGCCTCAAATTCAACTCCAATCTATTCCCAAGGTGACTATATGCCAACCAACCTGGATACCAACCAATCAACTATCCAACACCACAACCTTACACTAGCCTCCAAACACTAACATACCACTTAACTCCGCCTAATTCAACATCAATACCAACATATTGTCCAATTTCACTAACTCTGAGATGGAGTTCCACACCCAGCATCTCATATGTTCATTGAATCACGCCGAATCACTCAAAGTTTACCCCCACTCCTCCCACACCCAACTAACCCATAACACATACGCCTACCCCGCAAACACATCCTCACACCATACGTGATTCTAAGCTAAACTTCTAAACATCATAACACATAACCAACCCCCTCAAGTCAAGTCCTACGTCATCCCATGGTTCTCAAACACTTTGCACGCACGCACAAGGACTTATACTATCAATAACAACCTTACTACACCATCAACAGTTCCACTCATAAACCGAAGCCACAACAAGAATCGTCCCAATATGAGAGATTCCACACAAGACTACCAAGAAATAAATACACACACCAAAAGTGACTCAGTACTATCAAACATTATAACAACACATTAAATATGCAATTGCCCAATACCGAGACCACCACCTGGGATAGTCTCATGACCAATCCCCTTCTACATATCTTCCATACACTATTGCATACCACACAAAACAAACCTCTATTAACTGCTATACAACATCTTACCATTACCCAAAGTGGGTTATCTCGACCTTGAATTCCTTATTCCACCGATGTTCTCACAATCCGATTAGGTTTCCAACAACCAAACACACTGACCTACTCTAAGCCAACTCACAAGAGCCTATTGCACCACAACACTACCATTATGTAGCACCTGAACCAAATAACAGTCAAACACCACACCTCAATCCCTCGGTGACCGATAAGGTCAAACCTTGGTTCACATACTATATTAACACACGTCACATGAATAACATACAAAAACACTAATTCCCATGACAAACTCTCTTGTTTGCTAACTTTTACCAAACAAATCACCCTTAACCAAACCCTAACAAATACACTCAACACTTGTAGACTTTTCAAAGTCATACCAAAATACACCTAATAATAATAGGATGAAGTGTGCATTAATGTTCACATTAATATTGTGAATGTTCCGTGATGTAAACATTCACATTATCAAATATGAATGTTCACATCATTAAATTGCTAAGGGTTTAAAAAATATATTGTAAAGGTAAAATTATTTACAAAATACCTTAAATATAAGAATTAGGATTTTGTGGATCCAATGTTCAAATAATAAGACTTATTGAAATACAAAAATATATTATGGACTATATAGTGATTCTGGTTTGAACTTGACTCATTTGAATGGTTTCGTTGTCATATACAGTTATTCATGTCTTATTTCCCCTTATCTCTCTTTGAGTTTGGCTTTTGGGAAGTGTTGATTACGTTTAGAATAGGTTGGTAACTTGTTTTTCAAACTTTTGTTGCCTAGAATTTTGTTCCTTTGCTCAAGCGTCACTTCTTGCACTCGAGCGGTCTTTGTGAACTCTCAGTACTTTTGCAGGACTACAAAACTACTGGGAAGTGGTATTGTACGCTCGAGCGACGCTTCTAGCGCTCGAGCGGTGTTTGGCTCGAGCAACCATTACTGAGCTCGAGCGATGGTCTGCTGTTTATAAAACTTTTAGGAGTTTATATTCTGCACTCGAGCTAAGCTTCTTGCGCTCGAGCGGTCACATCATTTGTGTTTGGATGCTCGAGCAACACTTCTTGTGCTCAAACGGTCTGAGCGTATATCAGTTCGTAAATGTCTCTTTTTACATCACTTTTTCATCTCTCTCTCTCTCTCTCTCTCTCTCTCTTAACATTTCAAAATCCTAAGTTGAGACTCCCTCTCTCTAAAACTCACATTCTTTCTACAAATACACCTAGATCTGTAGAGTTCTTCACCCGTGTCTTTTTGTTAAAAAGGTAGAGCTCGGTGAGGGCTTCATTCTAATCAGAGCAAAGTTGATTTTTGCATCTTTGGGTTTCCTACACAGTCTCTCTCATCTTCTAAAACTTGAGATAGGGATATCTCTACACTTTTTATGAGTTTTAACTTAGCTATTTGTTATTCCTAAATAATATTGAGATTTTGGAAGATTTGGAACAAATCTTGGGTTTTAGATGAAAATCATAAGAGGGGTTTTTCAAATAAATCATTGAAAATGATTTTGATGTGGAAAATAATGTTGAGTTGGGAATAAATAGTTGGTTTCAATATGTAGAATTGATTTTGAGAAATAAAAGGGGATTTGCCCTAATTATGTCAAATGTTGATTTTATATAAATAATGAGATTGATATTGAAATTATGAAATTGGATTAGTTTCGATGGAGTTGGGTATGTATTACCATCCACACTTTGGAATATGGAAAGTTTATCTTTATGGACTCTTCTTTATTAGTTTAGAAATATTTGTTTTGGACTATCAGTGGAAGATAGCTATGATTGTTGTAGAAATTGCATAAGAATTAGGGAAATTGAAACTATTTTTCTCATTCATTTGCATCGGTTATTAATTCATATTTATACATTACAAATGTACATTGTTTTAAGAAAAGGAGTAAATCTAGAAATAAGTTATTGTTATATCAAATAAGTTGGCTTGTGTGTCTCGGGTGCAAGTCCTAAAAATCGCGCATATATATGGGTGTCGATCCCGTAGACAAAATATCCGTAAAATGACAATAATAGTGTTTGTATAGCCTACATTTACATAGGTGCCAATTTACGGTTTCCCGCAGACAAAATTTCCTTGAAATGTGATACTATTTTAGAGATTTCCAGAAATATGATTCACTGCCTTGTTTCCCTTGAAAGGAGAATGTTTCATGAATTATGATATTCATTTGGCATTGCATGGTCTTTGGAAAGAGATAAAACGTTTTGATACAAGCATTGCATATGCATTCATCTTATAACTTTGTTAAGATTCATATACTGTGATGGATTATTTCTACTAGACTTTGGCTCACCTTATGTGGGAAAAGTATTTCAGGTGCTAATGATATGCCTCCACCAAGGCAATAGTTTGGGAGGACTTGAAGCAAGAGTTTCATTTTGTTATATTCATTTTGTATAATCCAAGGGCTTTATGTGTATTAGACTTAAACTCCACTTTTGTTGTAACCAAGTACTATCTTGGAAAGTTACAAGCCTTTATGGCATTTATTATCTGTTTTATTTTCAGATCTTATCTCATGCTGTGACATATGCGATAGATTCAGGGATAGACTTATGAATGTATATCTGTACATGTCATTCTTTTATAAACTCAATTGGAATTAATGAAAGATAATTACTTATGTTGGTGTAGTTATTTAATGTGTATAATGGATTGTCTATTGCCTATTATTTTGGGGTGTTACAACCGGGTTTGAATACTTTGGGTACGTAGGAAGTGGTTCATATCACAATGGGTTTATCTCCCTTGATGAAGATGTTTGTATGTTTGTAATACTATGTGATAACATGCTTATATGATTATATGGGTTTGTGATTTAATTCCTAAGATATTGATTGGGTCTACGAGTTTCTAAAAGTCCTATTAGAAGAGCACTTGATCACTGTTGTTTCTAATTGGAACTCTAGCAATACCGCGGGATGATCATTATTTAGGAAGGAAATTCGTATGTGTTTATGTGATTATGTACTTATGTGGAGTGAATTACTGTTGTCCATCGCATTAGGATGCAAGTGAGTTAACTTCGCACATTTGTAAATGTACTAATATCTTTTGTTACCTTCATTAGGATGTCAGGACGTGGATGTGGTGGTGGTAGTTGTGATAGGCCTAGAAAGCATGAGGTGCCTTTACTAGGTAAGATTCTGGCACAAGAGGAAGAGGTTGGTCAGGCCAATGTGGCCAAAAAAGTTGGTCAGCAAGCCATGGGGGTTTTGGCCCATGAAATGACCGGAGTTTTGCGGTAATCCATGGATATTATCAAGGCTGAGAATCAAGTTCAGGCCCAATTTGCTGAGACAGGACCATCATTTTTAAAGAGGGAGTCCTTTCGGTCTACTTCGGGCAAGTTTTTGGGTGATCTTAAGAAGCCACTAAAGGTGGATGAGTGGTTAGAGCAGATGGTAAAGACATTTGAGATGCTTGGCATCGAAGACGATAAGCTGAGAGTGACCTTAGCATCCTTCCAGCTGAAGGGAGATGTGGGTCAATAGTGGAAGTATGCGCGTAGGCGCATTTGAGTGACTTGGGAGGCTTTTGTCAATGTCATACAAGATAATTTCTTACCTCCCACTACTAGGGAGAAGTTGAGAGATTAATTCCTGAAACTCAAGCAGCTTAGCCTGCCAGTAGCCGAATTGTAGGCAGCTTTCACTAGCCTCTCTAGATTTTCACCAGAATTCATGGCGACTGAGGAACGCCGTTGTATTGAGTTCAAGAAGAGGTTGAGGACCGGGCTCCTTTTCAAGGTAGCTGAGTTGATGATTAGGGACTATGGACGCCTTGTAGAAGCGGCAATTCATCTTGAGACCATAGTTCAGGCAGATAAGGAGAGGATGAGAGGCTCTAGGAGGAGTCAGGACGTTTAGGGAGAGAGTTGAGCCAGTAAGAGGAAGAGGGGTCCCGCCCCACAGCAGTCCCAGGCAACATAGTCTAGATCCACCTTTCTTGTGCCGAGTTCGGGTTTAGAGAAAGGTATTCATGGAGGCTTCTCTTATTTCAAGTGTGACTAGTTGGGTCACAAGTCACCAGCTTGCCTTCAAAGAGGATAAGGGCAACAATCTGCACCGTCTACGACTCGTTCTCAGAGCCAGAGTTAGGGGAGAGGGCAGTCATTTACCTGTTATCAGTGTGGACAGTCAAGGCATGTGAGGAGGTTTTGCCCTTAGCTACGTGGCACACCTAGTGTGTCTAGTTCGAGGTAGACACAGAGCCACCAGGCTACACAGTCAGCACAGGCCTCAGGTGAGCAGGTGGGGCAAAGACCTAAAGGGCATGTGTATGTTGTTACTACGCCAGACTTAGTGCCAGCTCCTTTAGTTGTGAAAGTTACTTTCTTGTTATCCAATTCTATTGCCAATGTGTTAATTGATACGGGTGCGTCACATTTTTTTATTTCGACTGCATTAGCATCAGCATTGGGGTTAGAATTGGCTTGGCTTGCATCTCCACTTAGTGTAGATTCATCGGTTGGTGGTGACATTATTTTGGAACAGGGGTGTCGGGGTTGTGAGATAGAGGTTGTTAATCATCGACTTCCTTCTGCATTTGTGTTGATTGACATGTCAAGTTTTGATATATATTGGGTATGGACTGGTTGTCATCGTATCGGGCTGTCATAGATTGTTATCGTCAGAGGGCTACTGTATGTACCTTGAGTGATGAGTATTTTTATTTCATCGGGGACAGAGCTAGTAGAGTTTTATCGCCGGTGTATGATCCGCATGGTCGGAGTGAGCTTAGTTGTCTTCTTATAACCTTTTTGGGTAGTGAGTGTGATGAAATCTGAGTTGATTTGCCATGGGTAGTTTATGAATACCTGAACGTTTTTCCTGAGGATCTCATTAGTTTGCCACCCCATCGTGAGATTGAGTTCTCTATTGATTTAGTGCTTGGCACGACATCAATTTCTATGGCACCATACAAATTTACACCCGTCGAGCTGAGTGAGTTGAATATTCAACTCCAAGAATTGCTAGTTAAAGGTTTTATTCACCCTAATACTTTGCCTTAGGGAAAACCGGCTTTTTTTGTCAACAAGAAAAATGGTGCATTACATATTTGTATTAATTATCGGAAGTTGAACCAGGTAACTGTTAAAAACGAGTACCCAGTGCCACGCATATATGATTTGTTTGACCAGTTGAAGGGGTCTTATTGTTTTTCTAAGATAGACTTGAGATCGGGTTATCACCAGTTGCGGGTGAGGGAGGAAAATATCCAAAAGACGGCATTTCATACGCGGTATGGCCATTATAAGTTCCTACTTAGGTCTTTTGGGCTAACCAATGCACCAGCTGTGTTTATGCATCTAATGAATCGAATATTCTATGCGTTCTTAAATCGTTTCGTAGCCATCTTTGTTGATGACATTATGATTTACTCACCCTCCAAGGAGGAACATGAGAAACATTTGCAGGTTGTGCTTGAGTTGCTTAGAATCCACAAATTGTATGCTATGTTCGGGAAGTGTGAATTTTGGCTAAAAGAAGTTAAGTTCCTAGGCCATATGATATCCAGAGAAGAAGTGACGGTAGACTCTTCTAAGATAGAAACAATACAAGATTGGGAACAACCTAAGAATGCCTTTGAGATTCGTGGTTTCTTGGGGTAGGCTGGGTATTACTGTTGGTTTAAGGAGGATTTCTCTAAGTTAGCCTCACCTTTCACTACAGGAAAAAAGGGTTATGGTGGCATTTTTTTAACGACGTTTTTTTAAACGTCACTGTTATTAACATTTAACGGCGTTTTATAAACGCCACATATTCTTTTAACCAAAACGGCACCGTTTTATAATAGGAGGCGTTGAAAAATGCCTCCGAATGCGGTGTACCGCACGCGCCTTTTTAATCCTTATTTTGTATCTGGGCCCTCTCTCAACCCATACGCATACATCATTTTGAATCTGAGCCCTCTCTCTCTCAACCCTCTCTAAGCTCCATCGAAGATTCAGATATTCGAAGCTCCATCGAAGCAATTTCTAAGCTCCATCGAAGATCCAGATCGAACCGATTTCGAAGCTCCGTCGAAGATTCAGAGATTCAGTGATTTCCATCGAAGATTCAGAATTTCGATGCTCCATCGAAGCTCCAGATCGAACCGATTTCGAAGCTCCAGATCGAACCGATTTCGAAGCTTCGTCGAAGATTCCGAGATTCAGTGATTTCCATCGAAGATTCAGATATTCGAAGCTCCAGATCGAACCGATTTCGAAGCTCCAGATCTGAACTCTGACCCCTCGATTACTCGCATTTCAAGCTTAAATCGGTACTCTCTCTCTCTCTCTACATGAAGCTACATAAATAGAAAGTTTCATTTTCAAGATTTCATAGAAATCATCTACATGAAGCTAATATAAACATGATGGAAAATTTAGAGTTATATTTTATGCTAATCTTCTA
>NW_021027156.1:942141-956355 GCF_004153795.1 Camellia sinensis | reverse complement strand
TATTTATTCGGACCCTCTGTGCGATGGGCATAATTTGTTAATAAGTGTGGCGTGTGTGTGTTGTTATGTATTCAACTCTACGTCTTTCTCCCTTTTTATTTACCCGCTTATTGATGTTAGATTGGGCATGTTTTCAATTTAGCCTACAGTAATGAATAGCATGTTTGCATTCATTCTCTGTTTTGGCATGCACCGGGCTCGAGCGCATCATAGCTACTGCATTGATTTTTTTCAATTCACATAGTTGAATAGAAAAAGATATAACTGTAGCATTGCCAATATGCCATGTTTAGAATAGTGCCGAGCCGGTTTGCATTTTTGGCAATGTTTGTTGCATTAGGCCTTTCTGTATACTTAGGATCATGCATGATTTTCTAAGTGTAAGTCTCTTTTTGGTTGGAGTACTCGGTAAGTTTTATGCTTTAGCATCCTTGCATGCGTGTGCCGGACGCCATCGAATAAATGCTTACCATGAGGCTATTTGCTTACGTGATATAACATGCGCTGAATGCCTGTGGGAAGGTTGGGTTACATTGGATTGGAATAAATCATTGACTGTGAGTTCTAAGCCACTATGATAGTGCAGAAACCATCTTTTCTTTTTAAGCCCACCTGAGGGTGGCACAAATGCTGCATTTTTAAGATCTTACCTTGCCGAGTATGCAACCATTTTTCAAATAACGAACATGAAGATGTTTTGTTTCAATTTCAGGCGATCCATCTATACTTGTGATGCTGTGCGCATACTAGTAACCTAGGCAAATAAACGCGAAATAAGAACACAAAAGTTTTCAAAAATAGATATCCATTGGTTATAGAGGCCGATCGTTTGATCGGGCGAACGGGGGTGCTCAACGAATGACGTTCCCAATCGTACCCAGAGTTCCGAAGCCGAGGCAACTTTGGTGGTACGGATCCCGTGGACTTTGGCACGAGTCATGGGTTTTACCTAAATTTCCCATTAAAAAAAACATTTAGGTGGCGACTCTGTATTGGCGAAGCATCCATGTTTGGCAATTAATTCAAAAAATATGTTTTTCTTAAAACTGATTTGCCGATTTGGACTCTTTGTGTTCAGACGTAGAACACGTGACAGAATTTGAGAGTTCCCTGCGCTGTATGGACCCCAAATGAACAGAACGGAGTCGTCCTCCCTGGGGCGTTTCGGGCACGTCTACAGTTTTCTGGCAGACTCTGCTGGGAGATCCCCGTTCAGATAGAGCGGATTCCAAATTCGCCACTTTACCCCATGGAGGTGCGCTTCTCTAAAAAGTGCCGCTACCGCTTGTTTATTGCGTTCCATTTACACATGCATACTGATATTGGCATTGTACCTATCAGGTTCTCTTTATTCACGCTACTGGTCATGCCGATATTTTCGTATGTACGGTTCCTTCAAAGAAGTTCGGTTTAAGATCATTTTTTTAGTGGTAATCTATCACACTTTGCTTCATTCACTTTTGTGTAATCTATCACATACAATTCTCGTTTGCGTTATCCTTCAAATCTTTTATTTATTTGGTGTACTAACTTACAATCGGGGTTTCTAGGTGCATTATCAACATTTTTGGTGTGGCTTTAGGATGTATCCATCACACTTTGTTTAAAGTGCATCTAATCAGCACTTTGTTTCAACGCTTTTTGTATATCCATATACTTGTGTCAATAAGTGCATTATCACACTTTGTGTTCCATTTTAGTGTATCAATCACTATCTGTTCATCTAGTGCATCTAAAACTTTGTGTTCGTTTAGTGGTTCAATCACACTTGTTCATAAGTGAGTCTATTACAACTTTGTGTTCACCACTTTAGTGTAATACATCACACTTTGATTCACTTCAACTTTGTATTATTAATTACACTTTGCTCAAAATAGTGTATCTATCAACAGCTCGGTTTGTTGCACTAGTGCATCTATCCACTTTGTGTCACCTTTTGTTGTAACAAATCACACACTTCTGCTTTGTGTAATCTATCATACTTGTTGATTAGTGCATCTATCAGTTTGTGTTCTTTTTATGTGTACAATCACATGTTCGCTCTGTGTATATATAACATGCACACTGGATTTGCAGTGAGAATTCATAATTTTCTTACATCTTTCTGCCACGAGGTGTAGTTGGCTCGAGTTCTCTGCTTGCTAGCATTACGCCTTAAAATGTTGTATTTTATTTCGTAATGTTCATTTTACAGGTCTCTTTGCATGGATCTGAGTGTGTCGGCTCGCGCTAGCGTGATAAGATCCAATTATCAAACGGCTCGCGTACGTATAATACAATCTTCAAAATAATCTGCGTATATTTGCATTTTGCCCTGCTGGGGCACATTCTGTATATTATTGTACGTTTGATTATCCCTTCGGCCTTAGTTCAAAAATGGGTTCTCTGGGCTTTGACATTCACATCCGTCATTTTGTGAATTTTCTGAAGTTCGTTCAATCACTTCTGTTCCTTGTTGCACAACAATCACCTTCACTGATGAAGACCTTCAACTAGGTTCAAAGCCACACAATCGCCAATTATTTGTCTCTGGCTTTATTAGTGAACAAAAAGTTAACCATATCCTTGTTGATGGAGGCTCAACAGTAAACATCATACCAAAGTTCACCATTAAGAAACTCGGAATCCCAATTAATGAGTTAGCTTGAAGCCGTCTGGTTATTCAAGGTTTCAACCAAGGGGGGTAACGCACGATTGGTATGATTCGTTTAAACCTTGTTTCACGTCATCGATGCAAAAACGTCGTATAATTTGTTGCTTGAGCGACCTTGGGTCCATGGAAATGGTGTAGTTGCGTCAACTCTCTATCAATGTTTTAAATTTGACCAAGGTGGAATAAAGATGGTGCTAGCAGATGACAAGCCATTTACAGAAACTGAGGCTCACTTCGCTGATGCAAAATTTTATCTGGATTCCAATGGGATACCTTAAGTTATTCCAACTAAAATCCTTTCTGCAAGAAAAGAGAAAATTAATGAAGAAAAGTAAGTTGTGTTGGACTTCTCAAGGGAAGACATATCAGTGGCAAAAAAGCACCTGAGGTCGCGTCACCACAAAAACAACCTTCATCCTCAAAAGGCTATGCAATGACAAAAGTCTTCAAGTATGTACTGAAGTCTCAACGAAAAGAAGGGCAGTCGTCGTTTCAAGAAGTCACGACGTCCGCAAAGGTTAAAGGAGACTTTGTTCACCCCGCAATAAAATAAGATCTGCAGATACTAAGAGCAGATGCAATAATACCAATTCCACATGTGGGATTGTCAAGCCTAATTAAACCTCCACTAAAGGGATTTGTTAGGGCTGTGCAAAATTCTATCGAATAAGGCTCCTTACCTGAAAGACGAATGGAAGGGTTTGATCCACAAGGTTACAAGCTTCTAGCCAAGTCAGGTTATGACTTTGCTAATCGCTCATCACTAAGAGAGTTAAGTCCTAAACTTACAGGTGAGAAAGTTCAAGGTCTCAACAAAACTTAGAAAAAGTTAAGGCAACAAAGGTACAGGGTGAGCCCCCGAAAGACTAGAGTCAGATTCATGCCAATTGAACCCATTTGTACCTCTGCCAAGAGAAAACGGAAGAAAGAAGATGTACAACACATCACTGTGGAAGAAGTGAAGGAAGACAAAAGTCCAAGTCCACCTTCTCAAGTCTCAGTGTTTGATCGCATTAAAACTCCTGCACTCGATTTTTAGTAGGTTGAGCACTGTTGATAAGACAGATGAAAGTACAACTTCTCAACCTTCAGTTTTTAACCAACTAGGCACTACTAAGGAAGGGGATGAAAAATAAACTTCTGGTCACGAAAGTCTGTTTTTGCTCGACTTGGCGATATGAATACATCACCTAAAAAAGGCAAAACGAAGAGAAGCATAACAACAATTGAGTTGAATTCTACAAAAGAGGATGATGAGACTCGAAGTTTGATTCCTTCTTGCATGAAACGTGTGACATCACTTGAAGTTAGTATTGAAGGTCCGCTTAAGGCCAAAAGGCACACTATCATACTAACTGAAGAAATTAAGACTCAAACGGAAAGTAAAAGAGCAGAAGAAGAAATTGAACATGTTGCTTCTCACCATGTAACAGTTGAAGAAGATTCTAGCTCAGATTTGGAGGATGATGATCTCCAAGAAGCTCCCCAGAACTTGAAGATGAGGGGCAATCAACTGTTGACAATTTGAAGGAACTCAACTTGGGAACTCCTGATGACCCTCAACCAATCTATATGGAAACACTCTTAATGCCTAAGGAAGAAAAGACATTTTTTAAACTGCTTCTTGAATATAAAGATGTCTTCGCATGGATGTACAAGGAGACGTCAGGTTTAAGTCCAAAAGTTGATGTCCATCACCTTGGCATCAAACATGGTATGTGTAACGACCCCAAAATACGTATTAGAGATTACCTTTACGGCCTTACGGGTTAATGCATTTTAATTTTATGATATGTGTTCAAATTGAGGAATTAACTGTTGAGCCACGGCTTTAAAATTGAAATTACCGACCTTTACGGGTTCAAAAATCACAATTGAGGACTTGGATGTGTTAATGGAAATTTTTAGAACTATTTGGAAGACTTAATTGGAAATCTAATTTGTTTGATTCGTTAATGTACATTTGGGTGGTTAACTTAGTACTGCAAATTGAAGGCCTTAGAGGCTTCAGAAACCAGAACAGGGGACATATTTATGATCATCATAATTTTTAGAGTCAGCTGGAAAGTTTAATTGAAATTTAATTTTGTGCGATTCGTAAAGGCGTGCTTGGCCCTCCTTATTTGTGATAAAGCTTATATAATTAAATATATAGGTGTATATGAGTTATATGAGTAGGACTCATCTTTTGGAGCTCAAAATATCTAAGAAGAGAGGAAGACCCATGAGAAAGAGAGGGTGAGAGAGAGAGAGAGAGAGAGTTCACCATTGTTGGGAGCTTGAAGATGACTTGAAGAAATTGAAGAGAGAAGAAGGAGATCAACCATGGAAGCTTTGAGAAATTAAAGAGAACTATGAGAAAGTCAAAGAGTGAACTAAGGTAAGATAAATTATCTTGAATCCTTATGTTTGAGGCATCAATTTCATGAAATCATGATAATAAGGGAAGCTTTGAATCCATTTGAGTTAGGGTTCTATGTATATATTTGATTGAACCTTGATTTTCTAAGAATTTCTTGATTGAAGAATTAAAGTCATTATATTTGTTTATTTTGAGGTTATGATGTTTTATGGAGATTAATAATGTGAAATTGGTCATGTATTAAAGGGTTTTGGGCTTTGATTTACATGTAATTAAGGTTTGATTTTGGAAATGAGAAGTCCCAATTTTTCAGCCATTTTCAGACTGCAAACTGTCCAGGGCCGCACGTGCGGCACTGTTTCCCCGCACGTGCGGAGACAGTTCTGTTCAGCCAACTTTGAACAAGCATATCTTTTACATCCGGACTCCGTTTTGAGTGATTCTTGAGCCTAAAATCAAGCCTCGAAGGTCTAGTTTCCAATGGCTGTGGTATCACTTCAAAATTATAAATACAGAAATAGTTATGCCCAAATTAGTGACGACTGCTCACTTTCTGTCAACCAGTTTTGTATCATTTCTTCACCTAAACCATTTTCCATCGATTTCTCCTGTTTTCTAATACATGGATTATAAATTATTAAAGAATAATGAGCTTAGTACCACCATGGCTAATTGATTGAACGATCAAAGAGAATAAGTAAAGAATCGAGTATAATTTCATATTATATGTTGTGCACTGTACTTGTAGGTCGAGACGAGGACATCGTCCCATTACTACCGGGAGCTGATCACTGTGAGTAATAGTAGTGTAACGTTACGTTTCACTTACTTCTATGATTATGATTTATGTATTGCTATTTGTGAACGGCCTATTCCATCGATATTGTGCTTTGATTAAATTAATAGATATGTTTGAATAATGGCATTGATATGGACCAAAGGTCATTATGTCCCTATTACTAGAAGTGGGCCCGATGCCATTATGATATGAATGGTTCTGTCTTTATCAATAGTACTGTAGTGATACATGTACCTTCTGGTAATAGTTATTATTAATGTTCTGTTATTCGCAAGACAACTATGTCTGTAATAAACCATGGGGAAATGTATATGCACTATTGTGTAATGGTATTCTGATGAATCTGGAGTTATTTTGTTCTGTTTATGCTATGACATGATATGAATTATTCAGTCTTTAAGACCTAATGATTTCTGGTATGGACCAAAGTGCTGTACGGAACTAAATGCTGCAGTGCGAGTCACCTCTAGAATCTATGTGAGACACCTCTTGAGTCCATACATATGTGAACTGGGCCTATGGCCAATCTACGATATCTGGGCCTATGGCCAATCTGTATTTTCTGGTATGAAACAAAGTGTTGTACGGAACTAAGTGCTACAGTATGAGTCACCTCTAGAATCCGTGCGAGACACCTCTTGGGTTCATACATGCATGAACAGGGCTGAGGCCGTTCTGCATTCAGGGTTTAATGCCACTCTGTTTAAGGGCTTAATGCCACACTGTTTAAGGGCTCAATGCCACTCTGTTCAAGGGCTTAAAGCTGTTCTGTATCATATTTGTGGGCTTAAAGCCGTTCTGTATTATATATGGGCCCGAGGCCGTTCTGTATTATATGTGAACCTGAGACCGCATTGAAATATAGTTATGGATAAGACCTGTATATGGTTGGTATCTGTCTATTTATTTTATCCAAGGTTTTGTTTATTCAATTAACCTTCTTAAGTTGTTATTATTCACTGAGCCTTGCTCATTCTGTTTTATGTATATTTCTGTAGGTGAGCCATCGGGGATTGACACTAGAGTTGTACTGAGGTTCGCTTGTCTGCCAAGTCACCTGGGGTATGTCTCCACGTGGAGGCCTCAATTTATTGTTGGGAGTCTTATAAATTATTAAGTCTTATGTAAGAGTGTGTGAGATCTATATAAAATTTGTGATTGTATAAGTATATTTGGAATGTATTTAAATGCTTAAATCCAATTAAACCATCATGTATGCACAAGCTCAATAGATGTTGTCGTTTATCGATATTGCTTCCGCCTAAGGCCCCATATATTATTAAATATTATTTTAAAACTCTGTTTTGAGGGCTATGTACAGGCCGATCATGGACCAAACTTTTAGAGGCAGGTTTGGGTCATTACAGGTGGTATCAGAGCACGAGTTAAGATCTCACACACGTGTCCATTGAGTATTAGAGTGTCTACAATGCATTTAAGTTGCATGTTTCTAGTAACGAAAGGATATGATGTGCATTTTAAAAGATGTATTTGAGCTCGTACAATGTGTTGAGTGTTTAGATTAAGAATGAGAATTCTCATAGACCTTGGGGTAATAAAAGAAGATTCATATGTTTTGTTTCATACACTGAGTTTTGTGTTTAAGGAAAATTGGATAATTGTTATGAAATGTGAATGAGTTATATAAGGCTAAAGTTTTGAAAGGTATGGAATATCGGTGCTCTTCGGCTATTCAAATTGATAAGTATGAGCATGTTCGTGGAAACGTAATATGAAAAGAGATTAAACTTAGTTTCTATCTGTGTTATATGTGAAATTAGGCCATGGGGAATTTTGGAGAAACTGAGGATGTTGTGAATCAATGAAGTGCATGGCAATTAAGAGATACAATGATTAAAAATGAGTATGGGATTTGAGAATGATTTGATATAAGAAATAGAGATAAAGGGATTGCCCCACTCATATCCTTGTATGCTTATGTGTGTTATGACTAGGTATGCAAAACTATATGTTATGGAATAATTAATGAATGATATGCGATATGTTCACAGTCTGCATATTATGACTCTAGGAATGGGGATGAAATGGAATGTTAATAGATACAAGTATTATGATCTATGATCACGTCGTATTCGGTGGAATTTTATGGAAGTTTAGTGATGCAGGGAAATTGAAATTTTGACCAGAATATGGGCAGTGTTGAGTACGTTCATTGTAGAGATAGAGTGTATGCTAAGGGAATTGAGATGTGTATGCTGGCGAAGGAAATATTATCTGAAATCTTGAACCATGGAGTTAAATGATTTGGTACGATCTTATGTATTAAGCTAATTTGTATTTAGTGGCTTGAGGGAAAGGTAGTAAGAATGAGGTGATGCTTATGTTGTCTTACCACATGTAAGAATATGAATGGGCATTGTTAACGTAGTGAGATGAAACATTTGTTAATCAAATTATTTGGGATATTGAAGTGGATCATTGGTGAAAAGGTCATGTTGTGAATCTTTCTATGGGATGATAAGTGAAGTTTTGTTCCTCTTTTCAGTATGAACATATATTCTTATGAATGAATGTAAATGAAAGGAACATTGTGTTTCTTTTGTGGACTGCCATTTGTCTGAAAGACATAATTTTGTTCTGATGCGTTTTTGTTCTGAACCTAACATATTGTTATCATAACTTCACTATTATGGACTAAGGACGAAATATTTGTAATTGTGATCTAAAAATAAGTGATCATTGGATTGAAACTTATGTGATCCGTGTTATTTAGAGATATCATACCACCAATTACATTTGGTACTTCCGACATAGATAAATAATGTGTGATCTTGCACGAGTTGACTATAGACTTAAGTGAGTAACGTCCTTGCAAAGATACTTTCGTATAAATGATTTTGAAAACGGCTATGCTATACGATGTTTAATGAAATCTATATTTTGGTTACAAAATGTTCTGTATGATAAGTGTTTTCTGAAATGATAAAATATGCTATGAACTTTCGACATGTTATGATATGATGAGTTTTCTGAATACTTTTCCCAAAATGACTAGATAGGCTGCGAAACTCCGATTGTTCAGGATACGACAAGTTTTCTGAATGAATTTCCCATTTGATAATTTATTGTGGCATGCTTAATGAATGCTCTATGTTAAACTTGAAGTCATTCTGTCTTATCTGTTATAAGTTGGATCAGAAGTTGTTCTGTCAGAGTTTAAATATGTTTAATGCTATTGGGAGTTATTCCATCTTCTGATAATCTTTGAAAGGTCTGATAAGTTTCTGAATAATGTCTCTGAACAACGTATTGTGTGTAATTATGAAAGGTTTGATGAATTTTATGTATTACATATGTTTGGAAAATGTTTTTGTCCATGATAAGTATGTTTTACTACATATGGAACACAAAAAAAAAGGGATCAGACTAGGCACGATGCTCAGCCTCCCTTGAAGTTACTGCAACCAGAATATAATAGCTTTATAGTGAATGTGTTGTGTGCTTGATGCCATGATGTTGACTTTAAAGTCTTCCCAGCAAATATGGATTTTAAATGATTATTACCTTACTGTAATTTAGGAATTGTGACAATTAAGGTTTGATCCGTATTTGATTTTGCTAACAATTTATTTTGGAATTCAGGTTACTATTTGAAGTCTTTTAGGAATTTGATTTGAGGTGATAAGTTAATTTTGATTATTTGAGTCTTCATTGAAGTTGAGGATTTGAGCCTGACTTTGAATATTCAAAATTTAGACCTCACTTATCCTATCTGTTATGGAAGTAAAGCGCTTGAGGATACTTCAAAGTACTGAAACCATTGTTCTGAATATTTAGTTTGTCAGTGAGCAAGGGTTATAAAGTCGTTAATGTAGAACTCATTTTTTATTCTGGGCCTAATTGTTGTAGTATGTTTGTGCCATCGAGAACCCGATTGAGTAGTGCATGCTTCCTTAACCTTTGAGGAATTGTGATAATGGGGGTTGTTGTGAACCTAAAGAATTTGAATTATGTTTGATAGCTTATGAGTCGCATGCAATCGAATCCTCGAAATGAATTCATTTCTAAATACCCTTAAGTTGTTATATTATTTGAAAGATATGACTTGTGAAACAATAAATTGAAATGTACAAGGGTCATGAATAATGAGATGATGTTTTGATGATATTGAGTATTATTATTAATTAGGTTACCATTTAACCAAAAAAGATGAATTACTTGTGACTCTGGGAGCAATTCCATTGAAATTGACTGTATCGAATTGTGATTTGCTAAGTAATTAAGGGGTATTGTATACCCAAGACGGAACTAGACTTGTAACAAGGTGAACCAAGTTTGGAGGACCAAACTTTTTAAGGTGGGGAGGATGTAACGACCCCAAAATCCATATTAGAGATTACCTTAACGGCTTTATGGGTTAATGCATTTTAATTTTATGATATGTGTTCAAATTGAGGAATTAACTATTGAGCCACGGCTTTAAAATTGAAATTACCGACCTTTACGGGTTTAGAAATCACAATTGAGGACTTGGATGTGTTAATGGAAATTTTTAGAACTATTTGGGAGACTTAATTGGAAATCTAATTTGTCTGACTCGTTAATGTACGTTTGGGTAGTTAACTTGGTACTGCAAATTGAAGGCCTTAGAGGCTTCAGAAACCAGAACTGGGGACATATTTATGATCATCATAATTTTTAGAGTCATTTGGAAAGTTTAATTGAAATTTAATTTTGTGCAATTCGTAAAGACGTGTTTGGCCCTCCTTATTTGTGATAAAGCTTATATAATTAAATATATATGTGTATATGAGTTATATGAGTAGGACTCATCTTTTGGAGCTCAAAATATCTAAGAAGAGTGGAAGACCGTGAGAAAGAGAGGGTGAGAGTGAGAGTTCACCATTGTTGGGAGCTTGAAGATGACTTGAAGAAATTAAAGAGAGAAGAAAGAGATCAACCATGGAAGCTTAGTGAAATTAAAGAGAACTATGAGAAAGTCAAAGAGTGAACTAAGGTAAGATAAATTATCTTGAATCCTTATGTTTGAGGCATCAATTTCATGAAATCATGATAATACGGGAAGCTTTGAACCCATTTGAGTTAGGGTTCTATGTATATATTTGATTGAACCTTGATTTTCTAAGAATTTCTTGATTGAAGAATTAAAGTCATTATATTTGTTTATTTTGAGGTTATGAAGTTTGATGGAGATTAATAATGTGAAATTGGTCATGTATTAAAGGGTTTTGGGCTTTGATTTACATATAATTAAGGTTTGATTTTGGAAATGAGAAGTCCCAATTTTTTAGCCATTTTCGGACTGCAAACTGTCCAGGGCCGCACGTGCGGCACTATTTCCCCGCACGTACGGAGACAGCTCTGTCCAGCCAACTTTGAACAAGCATATCTTTTGCATCCGGACTCCGTTTTGAGTGATCCTTGAGCCTAAAATCAAGCGCCGAAAGTCTAGTTTCCAATGGCGGTGTCTCACTCCCAAATTCTAAATACAGAAATAGTTATGCCCAAATTAGTGACGATTGTTCACTTTCTGTCAACCAGTTTTGTATCATTTCTTCACCTAAACCATTTTTCATTGATTTCTCCTGTTTTCTGAGACATAGATTATAAATTATTAAAGAATAATGAGCTTAGTACCACCATGGATAATTGATTGAACAATCAAAGAGAATAAGTAAAGGATCGAGTATAATCTCATATTATGTGTTGTGCACTGTACTTGTAGGTCGAGACGAGGACATCGTCCCATTATTACCGGGAGCTGATCACTGTGAGTAATAGTAGTGTAACGTTACGTTTCACTTACTTCTATGATTATGATTTATGTATTGTTGTTTGTGAATGGCCTATTCCATCGATATTGTGCTTTGATTAAATTAATAGATATGTTTGAATAATGGCATTGATATGGACCAAAGGTCATTATGTCCCTATTAATAGAAGTGGGCCCGAGGCCATTATGATATGAATGGTTTTGTCTCTATCAATAGTACTGTAGTGATACATGTGCCTTCTGGTAATAGTTATTATTAATGTTCTGTTATTCGCAAGACAATTATGTCTGCAATAAACCATGGGGAAATGTATGTGTACTATTGTGTAATGGTATTCTGATGAATCTGGAGTTATTCTGTTCTGTTTATTCGTACCATTTATGCTATGACATGATATGAATTGTTCAGTCTTTAAGACCTAATGATTTCTGGTATGGAACAAAGTGCTGTACGGATCTAAGTGCTGCAGTGCGAGTCACCTCTAGAATCCGTGCGAGACACCTCTTGAGTCCATACATATGTGAACTGGGCCTATGGCCAATCTACGATATCTGGGCCTATGGCCAATCTGTATTTTCTGGTATGAAACAAAGTGTTGTACGGAACTAAGTGCTACAGTGTGAGTCACCTCTAGAATCCGTGCAAGACGCCTCTTGGGTTCATACATACATGAACAGGACTGAGGCCATTCTGCATTTAGGGTTTAATGCCACTCTGTTTAAGGGCTTAATGCCACTCTGTTTAAGGGCTCAATGCCACTCTGTTCAAGGGCTTAAAGCCATTCTGTATCATATCTGTGGGCTTAAAGCCGTTCGGTATTATATATGGGTCCGAGGCCGTTCTGTATTAGATGTGAACCTGAGACCGTATTGAAATATAGTTATGGATAAGACCTGTATATGGTTGGTATCTGTCTATTTATTTTATCCAAGGTTTTGCTTATTCAATTAACCTTCTTAAGTTGCTATTATTCACTGAGCCTTGCTCATTCTGTTTTATGTATATTTCTATAGGTGAGCCATCGGGGATTGACACTAGAGTTGTACTGAGGTTCGCTTGTCTGCCAAGTCACCTGGGGTATGTCTCCACGTGGAGGCCTCAATTTATTGTTGGGAGTCTTATAAATTATTAAGTCTTATCAAAGAGTGTGTGAGATCTATATAAAATCTGTGATTGTATAATTATATTTGGAATGTATTTAAATGGTTAAATCCAATTAAACCATCATGTATGCACAAACTCAATGGATATTGTCTTTTATCGATATTGCTTCCGCCTAAGGCCCCATATATGATTAAATATTATTTTAAAATTCTGTTTTGAGGCCTATGTACAGGCTGCTCATGGACCAAACTTTTAGGGGCGGGTTTGGGTCGTGACAGCAGGGTGACAGCATGCGACCAGTAAAACAGGCTCATCGATACATCAGACCAGAGCGTATCCTCAAAGTGGAAGAAGAAGTCAACAAGTTGATCGAAGCTGCGTTCATACATGAAGTAAAATATCTAACATGGATATCAAGTATGGTCTCGGTAGTCAAGAAGAATGAACAAATTAGAGTATGTGTCGACTTTCGAAATTTGAATAAAGCATGTCCCAAGATTGACTTGTCGCTTCTTACTGTGGAATTAATAATAAATGCCACTACCGAACACGAGGTGTTGTATTTCATGGATGGGTGTTCAGAATACAACCAAATATGGATGGCAATTAAAAATGAAGAGTTAACTGCATTTCGTACCACAAAAGGCATCTATTGTTATAAAGTGATGCCTTTCAGACTCAAGAATGCCGGTGCCACCTATTAACGTGCCATGCAAAAGATCTTCGATGACATGCTCCATAAATTTGTTGAGTGCTATGTGTAGATGCGCCCGCATGGGGCCCTCGCTACAGTTCGGACTCGATTTTGTGTCGCGGTTCTTAATCTTGAACCAAAGAGTCCAAATCTGGCAAATTGTTTTGAGAAACAGATTTTTGAAAAGAAGTGCCAAACATGGACTGCTTTGCCAGATACAGAGTTGCCACCTAAATATTTTTTAATGGGGAAATTTAGGAAACCCTGACTCGGTGCCGAAGGCCACATGTCTGTCATCACCGGAGTTGTCTCGGCTCGGGAGCTTGGGTACGATCGGGGAAGGTCAGCTATGAGCACCCCCTTTCGCCCGGTTCAAAGACCGGCCTCTACTAACCATGATATCCGATTTTGAAAACGTTATGTGTTCTTATTCCAATTGTTAGCCTAGAATTACTATGTTATGCGCACAACAAACAAGTATAGACTAGATTGCCTAATTTGGAAAGAAACATTGCATATCCGTTGGTTTTGGAAAATGTGTTGGAATTTGCTACTCGCAAGTAGGCTAAGATACGGATTTCAACGAGTTTTTTCAACTCAAACAATCCAACCTTCACCCACAGGCATTCAAACAATTTATCACATAAGCATTTAGCCGCATGGTAAACATGTTGTCATGGCAACATTCACACGCATGCGAGATGCTAAAGCATAAAAATACTTACATAGTACTCCGTGCCAAAACAGGAATATGTTAGCAACCAATGCATGATCCAAGTCCATGTTAAGTGCCTAATGCATCGCATACAAAATGTCATTAGAGTAGGCTCGGCTAGTCTATGAATG
>NW_021027156.1:893018-942091 GCF_004153795.1 Camellia sinensis | reverse complement strand
ATATATATATATATATTTTATACTTTAAATTTTAATAGCATCTAACTCTTTAAATCACATACTTTCAAATTTAATATTAATATGGTGTTAAATTAATTGAACATTTAGGGTGTCACATTTTCTGAACTCCATTTTTCTGAAAATAAAACCCATGGATATGATTGTTTAAATTTTTGAAATTATTTGACAATAATTTTATAAATATTTATTTTTGTAAGTACCACCACGAATGCCTTGGGGAACTTAAATGACTACTAGCTTCTGATTGGTCACTTTGTGGCATTCTATTTGTCATAAATCCATTGACCTTTGTTCTGATTGTCACCCCAATCACCTCTATTCTTGTAGGTATAGGGTCATCTTATCCTTCCAATGACTATAGTTGTTTCCATCAAACAATGGTGGCCTATTTGTGGCTTGTCCTTCAGCTAAGGTTGCCATGGATCGAAACTACCAGACGGTTAAATCTAAAATAAGAGTCTAGGCTCTGATACCAATTTACTGCAGTTGCACAACCTAAGAGGAAGGTGAAACACTAGGTGTTTGTGTGCAATAGTATGGACTACAACACCTAGAACACTAAAGAGAAGGAAAGAGAGATAGGATATGTATCAAACCCTAACCCTAAAACCAGAGCTCTCCTCTGTTTTTTTCTCTCTCTAAAATGTCTAAAGTCTCTAACTCTAAAGCCAAGAGACAAGGCTCTCTCTTATAGAGGCTTATTGTCTTGTAAAGCTTACAAGACAAGCTTCTAAAGAGGGAGATCCCTCCATACACGTGTATGGAGGGGAGCAAAAAGCAAGACAGCTGTCTTAAAATATCTGCAAAAGCAGCTGAACTGTAGTCGGCCGGCCAAAAATGCCATCTTGGCCAAAAAGAGTGCCGACCGGCACTAAATAGTGCTGACCGGCAACAAATAGTGCCGGCCGGCAATATACATTGCCGGCGGTAGCAAAAACCAGCCGGTGGCCTCTAGCCACTGCCGGTGGTGGGTGGGGATGGTCTACAAACCCTACCCTGCCTCTCAAAGGCAAAACACAAGTGTTTGGTGTAAAACCAGACACTAAATAGTCGAGTTCGGAGATCCTGAGGCAAGGCGCGCGAGCCGAGACCTCCGGGAACTCCAAACGAACACAAACATGGATAATCACCGAGTGTTCCAAGCGGTGACGTCCGAGTCTTGAGGACGGTCAAAAATGGGGTGTCTACACTATGTTGATGATTTGGTGGTCAAAACTAAGAAAAAGGAAAATCACCTAGAAGTCCTTCGTGCAGTCTTTAATTGGTTAAGAAAGTATGACTTGAAGACGAATCCACTCAAATGCGCATTTGGAGTTACGTTTGGAAAGTTCCTCAGCTTTATTGTTTGACATAGAGGCATTAAGGTTGATCAGTCCAAAATCGATGCTATACAAAAGATGCCATCGCCAAAAAACCTGAAGGAACCAAGGTCACTTGTCATATATCTGCAGATTCATTACAAACTTGGCAGGACGTTGTCAACCTTTCAGTTGACTGATGAAAAAAAGAGGCTCCATTTGTTTGGGATCAAGCATGTTTAAAATGATTTTGACTGTATTAAGAGATACTTGCTTCATCCACCAGTATTAGGAGCTCCTATTCAAGGGAAGCCATTGATACTTTACATTGCTGCTCAAGAAGAGTCTTTTGGAGCAATGCTGGCCCAAAATAACAAAGAAAATAAAGACCGAGCATTCTATTACTTGAGTCGCAGATTAACTGAAAATGAACTCAAATACTCACCCATTGAGAAAATGTGTTTGGCGCTTGTTTTTGCCTTTCAAAAATTGAGACATTATTTCCAAGTCCATACAGTGCATCTCATTGCAAGAGTTGACCCAATAAAGTATGTCGTTTCTAAGCCCATCCTCTCTGAATGCTTAGCAAGGTGGTCTCTCTTCTTTAATGAATTTGAGATAATTTATGTGCCAAGAAAAGCGATGAAAGGGCAAGCCCTTGCAGACTTCTTGGCCGACCATCCCATCCCTGCTGATTGGGAAATTTCTAAGGAATTCCCTGACAAAGATATATTGTGCATAGAAGTCCTACAACCTTGGATGATGTTCTTGGATGGGGCTACAAGGAAGGAAGGGGGTAGGAGTAGGTGTCATTTTTGTTTCACCACAGAAGCATATTTTGCCTTACTCATTTATTCTTGGCGAAAATTGCTCAAACAATGTTACTGAGTACCAAGCCTTGATCATTGGTTTACGAATGGCAACAGAGCTAAAAATTGTTGGCCTAGATGTCTATGGGGATTCTAAGTTACTAATTAATTAGCTCCGGGGGATTATGAAGTCAAGAAAGACAACTTAGTCCCATATTTTCAGTTTGCAACTCATCTCATTGAAAAATTTGAGGGGGTCATACTTGAACATGTTCCAAGGAAAGAAAATCGCATGGCTGATGCACTTGCCAATCTAGCAACTACACTGGCATTGTTAGAAGGTGAACAAGTTAGTGTCCCTGTATGCCAACGATGGATATTGCCACAATTGTTGGAATGTCGCCTTGTAGAAACAAACGCAATTTTAGTACTAGCCATCAAAGTCGATGATTGGAAAATGCCAATTATAGACTACCTTGAACATGGGAAGCTCCCTGATGATTCTCGCCATAGAATTGAAGTAAGACGTCGAGCTCTTCAATTCATCTACTATAAAGGAACTTTATTTCGACGATCATTTGCAGGCCCGGCCCTGAGATTTCCGGGGCCCAAAGCCGATAATCAACTAATAAATTTCTGGGACCCTTCACATTTTTTTTCATTGAATGAAAAAAAAAAAATTGAAAGTAAAGGACAAAAGATTTGTGTGAAAATCACAAAAAATACTTAGGATTACATTACAATAACTAATAAGTATCGCTTGATCCTCACTCTTTTTGTATTTTTAAAAGCAAATAAATTAATCATACTTGCATAATCTAATTTTTTTACAAAATCATTTTCAATGAATAACAATGCTAATTATTTTAAATGAGCCTTTCAATTTTTTAATGAATTAATTTATTTTAAGTTAATTTGGGCCTTCCTTAATTTTTTTTTGGACTTAAAATATACTTAATATATTAGACTAAATTATAATAAGAGAGACCCTTTGTTAGGTCTATTTTCAATGGATAACAATGCTAATTTTTTTGAATGGCCTTTTAATTTTTTAATGGGTCAATTTATTTTAAGTTAGTTTGAGCCTTTTTTAATTTTTTTAGACTTAAAACATACCTAATATATTAGACTAAATTAAAATATGAGGGGCCCCTTTTTTACTCTATTTTGAGGGGCCTTAGGCCATGGCCTTGTGGCCTATGCCCCAGGCCGGCCCTGATCATTTGAAGGAATTTTTCTTCGTTGCCTAGGGGATGACGAAGCTCAACAAGCCATGAAAGAAGCTCATTTCGGGATATGTGGAGCGCATCAGTTTGGTCCTAAACTTCACTTTTGAGTAAAAAGGATGGGTTACTATTGGCCTACGATGGTTAAAGATTGCTTGGACTACTCAAGAAAGTGTCAGCCTTGCCAGTTTCATGCAAATTTTATCCATCAACCACCAGAACCTTTACACCCGATAATTGCTTTTTGGCCATTTGATGTATGGGATCTAGATGTAGTTGGCCCATTGACCAAGTCTTCTATAGGCCACTTGTACATCTTGGCCACCATATATTACTTCTCCAAGTGGGCTAAAACCATCCCGCTTAAAGAAGTCAAGAAAGAAGTTGTCGCTGACTTTATCAAATCTCACATTATTTATCGATATGGTGTACCTCACTACATCATCACCGATAACGGAAATCCTTTCTATAACAGTCTAATGGACAAACTTTGTGAAAGATTTGGATTTAGGCAACGTAATTCTTCAATGTACAATGCACCTGCCAATGTACTGGCAGAGGCATTTAACAAAACTTTGGGCAACCTATTGAAAAAGGTAGTTGCTAAATCAAAATGGGATTGGCATGAAAGAATTGGAGAAGCACTCTGGGCATACCGTATAACACATCGTACACCAACACAAGCCACCCCATACTCCCTTGTGTATGGTGTTAAAGCGGTTCTTCCTTTAGAACAACAGATTCCTTCATTAAGGATAGCTATACAGGAAGGTCTCACCGATGATGAGAATACAAAATTACGCCTTGCTGAGTTAGAAGCATTAGATGAGAAGAGATTGGAAGCACAACAAAAACTTGAGTGTTACCAAGCTCGACTCTCCAGAGCTTTCAATAAGAAGGTTAGACCCTGGTCTTTTCAGGTTGTAGAATTGGTGTTGGCTATTTGAAGACCTATTATCATTACCCACCGAACCGGCAACAAGTTCTTGTCCAAGTGAGATGGTCCATACATGGTGATTGAAGTCTACAATAATGGAGCATACAAGATTGTTGATGAAGAAGGTATAAGAGTTGGCCCAATCAACGACAAGTTCTTAAAACGCTACTATCCATGAGAATGTAACACTCCTAATCACATGAGCATAAACTGCATGATGCTTTTGGGCCTAATGCTGGAACTTTTTGAATAGGAGTTTTGCTCAATAAACCTTTAATATGGTTATCAAATATTGAAGCTGCTGAGCGGTGAGCATTAAGGATCATGCTTTTTGTATCAATAGTAGAAGCCACAGAAGGTGCAACTTGACTTAGTGTAGGAGCAGCAGGTAAGGAAGAAGTTTGGATAATTGGAGTTGGGTCAACTGAGAGACAACTCTTATGACCAATTACTAAATCAAAGGTTGGTGGCCCATGAACTGATTCTTCATTATCTGAGAACTCATCAAGAAGTCTCATATCCTCATTGCCAGACGCCAAATCAAAGTCATCATTTGGCAACTGTCAAAACAAATTAAAGATGAGTCAAAAATAAAAAATAAAAAATTTGAAATGACAAATAATAGATTCTATCATTGCTGGTACAATATCGGTAGCCAATGGTTGAGAAGTGCTAGGAACGCCGATAAAAAATGACTCCACGTCATTAAAAGTAGTGGTGTTCCTTCCAACAGTACCAGTATCAGATTTTCTTCCTAAGTGACGCCAATTACGATCATCGTGACTATAGTCCTCGTCTGCTACTCCACTAAGAGTCCCATCAACACTCCCTCGAACCATTTCGTTGGTCTTGGGATTTGAATTTGCTTAGCAATTGCATTTTTCTTCGTTTTAACCATCTCTTGATTTGGTGAAGCTATGCATCTGTTCCTTGGGATAGAATTTTCTTTGTTAGAGAAATAGCCTACATAAAGCTGGAACCACCACTCCAAATAAGCCTTGGTAGTGGAACGAGATGGAAAATCATAATGCGCTGGTAACCTCAATACATAATGAGTGCCATCACGAACACAAGAATCTCAATGCTGAATAATGTTTTGTAAACTACCATCTTGAAGATCAACCTTAAGTTTACCAGGGATGGCTTGAATAAAACCAAATTGCTTGCTAAACCTGTGAGGACTGTATGGCTCAATGACCATAGTGGATAAACTTCGCAAAGTCAAATACCCCGAGCGGATACTAATGAAGTACTCCAAATCTGAGTAAGAAAGATGACCGTCATCAACCAATTCCTTAGGATTGCCCTCGCTATACGCCAAATGGTGCAGGGTCATATCTTTGCATGATTTAAATAAGTCATAGGCTTCTGACTCCTCAAAATGTTTGGCCATCCTTTCACCAGCATATCTCGTCATTCGGGGTTTCAAAGCAAAACCAATACTAAAGTGTGTGTTGAAACACTCTGCTAACCAAGCATAAACATAATGGATAGGGAAGATAGCGTCGCACTTTCCAGGATCAGAAGAAGAATCAATTTTATTCAGCCTTTTGTAGATGCTAGCAAGTATAGGAATGGCAAGGCTGAATGGACGACCACGAGCCATCATACTAGCAACCTTAAACGCCCGAAGTCTAATCAAGTCACCATCCCCACAGGGTAGAAAAAATTTGCATAACCAAAAGACAAGGAAAGCTGACAGATAAGTCTCACCTTTTACCGCACCCGCAATTCCCAAGTCACTGATGACTTTGTCCCCTTGCACAGTTCGAAACCAAGTTGTGTTAATAATACTAGAAGGGTTGCTAGTATCCTTAGGGCGTTGAGTCTTGTTTCTCGAAGCCCGCTTGGTTGATTTATGGTACTTGACTTCCCCTTTAAACCAAATTTTTATCCAGCTAGTAATCCTCACCACATTCTTTTTCGACTCCTTACAAAGTCGATGGTAAACAAGAAATAAATATTTGCAACTAACAGGAAAAAGGGAATTCTTGTCCCTCATATTATCGGCCAACTCTTGGGCATTTGGCACCACTTCATCGTATATTGCACCCTTAATAGGAAGACCACCAAGCTGACGAAAATCCCATAGCGAGATAGTCATTTCGCCTATGAAAGTGTGAAGGGAATTAGTGGACAGAAACCAAAGCTCACAAAAGGCCCGTATAACACTGTGCAGTCCATCATACGAGAACAATGAAGCATAAATTGCATCATAAATAGTAGCCTGATGTAGTACCTCACGATGTTGCCCCAACACATCCTCCAACCACTCCCAATATCCTTCACAAAAAGAAGGCTCTGCTATGGCCTTGACAGTAGGGCCCCATGCCACCTTCTGATCCCGAACTGCACTCCCAAGGATAGGAAATGAGCTAAGATCCTCAACTTCTTCATGGTTAGTTGACTTTAATAATAAAATCCTAGAGTGTGACAAGCCTTCAACCAATTGACATGAAGTCTCACGAGCCCATTGCGCCAAATGAAAAGAACCATCAAGCGACTTGAACTTCAAGCCCTAAGCACCAAGGAAAGGATGGCGAATTAAAAGAATAGTCCTCTTCTCAATAGCATCAATAGAGTCCTCAAGAATGGTCAAGTATCTCTTCTTGAAAGTCTTGAAGTACACCATCACTGAGTGACAAAGCCAAACAATTATTAAAAAAAAAAAAGAAGTTGAGGATCATGGTACGAGTCAAAATAATCACCTATGGTCGAATGGGTGGTGGTGGAAATGTTTACTTCGCTAGCCCAACATCTAGGCGACTAGCTCGATAGGTGCATTCCCCCACATAAGTCAAACTAATCACCTATGGTCGAATGGGTGGTGGTGGAAGTGTCTACTTCGCTAGCCCAACATCAAGGTAACTAGCTCGATAAGCGCATTTCCCCACATAAGTAAAACTAATCACCTATGGGCGAATAGGTGGTGGGAGAAGTGTCTACTTCACTAACCCAATATCAAAGCGACTAGCTCAATAGGCGCATTTCCCCATATAAGTCAAACTAATCACCCATAGACGAATAGGTGGTGGTGGAAGTGTCTACTTCACTAGCCCAACATCAAGGCGACTAACTCGATAGGTGTATTCCCCCACATAAGTCAAACTAATCGCCTATGGTCGAATGGGTGGTGGTGAAAGTATCTACTTTGCTAGCCCAACATCAAGGCGACTAGCTCGATAGGCGCATTCCCCCACATAAGTCAAACTAATCACTTATGGTCGAATGGGTGGTGGTGGAAGTGTCTACTTTGCTAGCCCAACATCAAGGCGACTAGCTCGATAGGTGCATTCCCCCACATAAGTCAAACTAGTCACCTATGGTCAAATGGGTGGTGGTGGTGGTGGTGGTGGTGGTGTCTACCTCACTAGCCCAACATCAAGGCGACTAGCTCGATAGGCGCATTCGTCTATATAAGTCAAACTAATCACCTATGGTTGAATGGGTGGTGGTGGAAGTGTCTACTTCATTAGCCCAATCTCCAAGCGGCTAGCTCGATAGGCGCATTCCCCTACATGAGTCAAACTAATCACCTATGGTCAAATAGGTGGTGGTGGAAATGTCTACTTCACTAGCCCAATATCCAGGTGGCTAGCTCGATAGGCGTATTCCGCTCCCTCCACATAAGTCAAAATAAAAAATTATAGTGAAAGGGCAGTTGGATATATTACTCAATTATTCATACAAACAATAATAAAATACAATTTTCAACAGAGGCTACCAAAAAAAAAAGAAAAAAAAATCAAATGTAGTTGATTCATAAATATAGGCCATCATTTTGTTGCACATGCTTGCGAAAAGAAAAAAAAAACCAAATATATATATATATATATGCACGAGTTCCGTACAATATATATATAATCCTCTCAATGCCTCAATATATGTATAGGATTACTGCACATGTTTGTTTAATGCATCAATATATGTAAGCTATTGTACATGTTTGGGCAGGCACAAAGAAAAGACATTCAAAACATGGGTTCTTGATAGTGACGTATGGTGACCTCATCAATAAAGAAGCTATTGAAATGGACATTGATACACAAGCAAGTTCTGACAAAGCAAACTCACCTCCACCAGTACTCTTTGCCACACAGCCTCCAATTGCGTTTGAAGGTGCCTTTCATTTCTGTCTGTGACCTAATAATCATGTTGTTATAAATAAGAACAATAAAAGTGTTTTGGGGGGCTGTGCAAATCCTAGCAAACCCTAGCAATACTCTTCTTAGCACCTTCCATATGAGGAGAAAAGGTAGATCTCGCATAGCAGAGACACAAAAAAAAAATTAAAAAAAAATAAAAATAAAAGCTCTTTTAAATTATATTTAGAGGACCACACTTCGTTATTTTGGAAATAATGTATGGCTAGTTTTTACATTTGTTCCATGATTAAAATCCTTACCTCACGAACATGACCAAGGTACTTCAAACCTTGCCTTTGATGCTGGCAAGCAAGTATCAAACCAGAATTTTGAAGTGGAGGCCATTTGTAGACACTTAAATTTTCACGTGTCTTGATCACCGTTTGATTAATCAAGGCAAATAAATTTTCTTGATTGGTCAAAATTAATATGGTCAAAATTTTCAAATGGATGTGGGTCCTAACTAAATTATGGATCTCAACCCATTTTAAATTATAGGTCACACCAAAAAGAAAAGTGAATCTATTTTGACAATTGGGTCAACCCAAATGTGTGGAGCCCATGAAAATATTTTATCAAAATGTTAGTAGAATAATTCAAATTTAAATTAAATTTGAATGTAAATCATGTCCATAAAATAATAAATAAATTGCTTGTTTCTTGGGAATTAGAGTCAATTTTGGAGTTTCCAAAATTAACCCTCCCCTCCTAAGCCTATAAATAGAGGCTCTCATTAGGGAGAGAGGGACATTCTTTGGCTAATAGTCTTGCAAACTCCTACGCAATCTCGAGACTCTGCCAAATTCTCTTCTTAAAATTCTCTCTAAAGTTCTTCAAACTTAGAAGAAAGGATTATCAAGCACTTCAAACTTGTGCCAATCCTTTCAAGTTAAAAATACAAATTTGGTCTCTTTTATGAAGGTGATCATTTCAAGACTCGTTCGAGATCAAGTTGTTCAAACCCGAGATCAAACCTTTCTTCTCAAAGTTTCTTCATTCAAAGACTTGAAGAAATCCATCAACTTGTCTAGTTCAACAACAAGCTTTTACAGCCGTTGAATTAAGCCAATTTCGGAGATTGAATCAGAGGAGTCGTTCTTTTGTAATAGAGCAAACCATAGAGAATTATATCCATTTATTATAATCAATAAAATTTCTTATTTGTGCATTTATTTCGCGTCTTAATTGCAGGATACGAAATTTGTGTTTACAGGGACATCATTTATTAAACCCTTTACTCTGTTATTGTTCATTGGGCTTTCGCTCACTATGTATATTATGTATGTCTGTGAGTAGGCGTGTGACCAGGCCTAAGCTGCTATCTGGAGAGTTTTGGTCAGCTAGCCATCGTGCCTCCTGGGGAGGTTCCCATTTAAAAAAGTCAAGTTTTGTGAATCATGTTAAGGATGTTTTTGTTTTGTTTTTGTTCATCCATAAACTGGGCTAAGTCCCTTTTGATAATACATGTATGGTGTTACATGACTTATGTGGATATGACGTTATATAAAGATATATAAAGTTTTAAATTATCTGTCTTGTGTATGTCTACACAACTCAATAGACGATGTATTTTATATATTTGCTTCTGTAGCCCCTCTCTTATATGATTTTCAGGTTAGAGGCTGTTGGTAATCCTAGGATTACTGGCCGGTTACGACGTTAAACCTGTAGGGGCGGGTTTGGGTCGTGACAGAGTGGTACCAGAGCACAAGTTATACCACACACACAAGTCCATATGAGTTATAGGATGTCCTAGTAAGAATTAGGAGCATTCCATCTGCATGTGTGGTGTGTGAACTATTTGAACATACTTGAACTAAAATGAAATGATGTGAACATATTTGAATCAATATGAAATGAATTGAATTGGACTTGAACATAAATAACGAGATTATTCTACCAATATTTATTATTGTCCTGTTTACCTATAGTAATGGAAAATACAAGAAGTGATGATACAACTGGATCTTCTAAGGCTCGAATGAGCCGGATGAAACAAATGTTAGAAGCTTTGATAGAAACAATCAGACAGCAACAAAGACAACAACTTGTGCTCCCTCCACCACCTCCAGTGCCAGTTGAGTTGGAAAACATTGACATTATTTCACTGACCCAAAAGTTCAACAAAATGAAGCCGCTAATCTTTCTAGGTGGCTGCTAGAGACTGAAAAGATATTTGATGTGTTCCCGTGCTCGGAAACGCAGAAAGTTCTTTTGGCCACCTATGCTTTGAAAGAAGAAGCTAGACGATAGTGGATGCTTATCCGAGATAATGGTAGGACTATGATGTGGAACCAGTTTAAAGTAATATTCTATGAGAAATATTTTCCTCAATGTTTCAGAGACCATAAAGTGTCAAAATTTCAAGAACTTAAGCAAGGCAAGATGTCCGTAGCTGAATATGAGACTAAGTTCACAGAGTTAGCCAAATTTGCTCCTCATATGGTCGACACAGATTACAAAAAGGCTCAGAAATTTGAAGGGGGCTTAGATCTGGATGTGTTTGATCGAGTAAACATCTTAAAGTTGCCTACATATGTGGAGGTACTTGACAGAGCGTTTGTAGCTTGCTTTTCGTGCTCCTTTCGGATACAATAGCCCTACAGTTCGGACTCCCATGGTTTTGAATTTGATTTCACAAGTGCAATGTGAAATAGATAAACACAAATGAGTCCAAATCCGGCAAATCTTTTGGAAAATTAATTTTGAATAAAAAATGTCAAAAATGGACTGCTTTGCCAGATTACGGAGTATTCACCTAAATATTTTTGGAAAATTTAGGAAACCCGAGACTCGTGCCAAAGGCCACTTATCCGTCATCACCAAAGTGTCTCGGCTCGGGAACTTAGGTATGAGAGAGGAAGGTCATGAATTGAGTACCTCATTCACCCAATCAAAGATCGGCATCTACTAATCAAGATGTGATTCTTATTTACATTATATGTTCTTATTCTGATTATTAAGCTATTTTACTACGTGATGCACACAAGTATAGACTAATTTATAAAAGTTGGAATATTTTGATTTTATGCTTGCTTTGAAAAGAGTTTTGAATACACGTCACTTAAAAAAAATGAACTTGTATATACACTGGTCAAAATATCTCAAATTAAGCAGTTAGCCTTCATCCGTCGACATTCAAATAGGTATATTACTTAAGCACTTAGCCTCATAGAAAACATGCTCGACATGGTAACACTAACACTCATGCAATATGCTAAAGCAATAAATGCTCACCTAGTACTCCAAGGCAAGCCAAAAGAAATAAAACAATTAGAATAATGCAGGCTCTAATATACAAGTGGCTAACGCAACACATACAACATGTAATTAAGGGGCTCGGCTACTAGCATGGCATGTGAGTCAATTCAAAGCACGTGACAAAGCACGTTTTCGAATAAGGAATTTGAAATTGACATTGATTAGTATGATGAGTCGAAACCTTATGTATGCAAGATGAATGGATGCAAATCATGGAAAATGCTAAGTAAAACATGATGCTACATGCAATCCATCATAAGCAAGTAAATAAAAGTGAGAAAGAAATGAGGGTTGGAAGACATACACAATATTATATTTTTTTGCCCTCATACAAGAGAGTCCGAATGAATGTCCTAATATTAATTATTACAATGCCAAAATCAACTAGTTATCCTAACTAATCAATTAAGTACAGCGTAAACTTAACTGGCTATTCTAACTAATTAATTAATTACCACACAAAACAAAAATTAACTAGCTATTCTAACTAATTAATATAAATTAGACTTAAACTAACTAATTAGTTACAATACAGAATTAATTAACTGAGTAATTAATTATTACAAGTCCACGACTTGAGGTACAACATACTATTATTAATCATAATTTTAGCAGGCCCCGAGAAGCGAGGGATGGCTCATGCATGAATGCCAATTTCCATCCTAAAATGCCTTTGTTCTGCTGCCAGAATGGTTCTGTTGCACAATCAGAAAATTGAACTATTTTTACCCCAGCCTCTACTTTGTTCTGCCATGAAAATGGCCCTGCTGGCCTAAAATGAGATGGCCGGCTGGCTAGTAAATGTGACCCATAAACCTCCTCCCTATCATGGATTTGATTAAGGGAAGTGGTAGACCTTTAATCTTGAACCATTTTCATCACTAAAGAGTATGAAACGGTTCAAGACTCAACGGGTTCAACTAACGTCCGATTGAACCCCAAATTTGATTTTATTATCTTGTTCCATTTTAGCCCAATTTTATTACCTTTTTCAATTACCTTTCCATTCCTTAGCCATTTTAGTTCGAAAATGAGAATTAAGTCCACTAAATGGAGAGAAGTGTCAAACAATAAGTTGTTTTGGGCATGAGAGAGATGCCATGCCTTGGTAATAAACCTCCGAAGAGATTAAACCATTAAGCATGGAAGGGTCTCTTTCTCAAGCTTAAACAACACTTGGTTGAAATAACTCTCAAAGAAATAAAAAGCCAAGAAAGGAGAGAGGTTGCAGAGGTGATTATATGTGGACACAAGTATGGAAAGCATGAAATAAATGCTATCAACTCAAATAGGTTTGTGTCTAAGGCCTAAACCACCAAACCTATGAGGACAATTACACTACAAGCATGCTATATAAAACATAAATGAAATGAATAGCCTAAAACAGTCTTAAAATAGCTAAAAACAGTGCTGAAATTCTTATGGAAAGCTTGAAAAAGTTAGCTACAATAATAAGAAAATGAAGCTAGTAAATAAGCATAAGGATGGGTGGCTAACCCCTCCATTTTTGGGACCTCAAAACAACATTTTCAGCCTCTAAAAACCTTTAAAAATTAGTGGTAAAAAGTTGAGAAAAAGATGGGAAACATAAGGACAAAAGCTTAGGAAATAAGGTTCAAAGAATGATAGGTTACCCCTCTACCTTTGATAGCTTTAAAACACAAGTTTCAGCCCATAAAAACAGTTGAAAAATAGTAAGAAAATATAGGAAAGAAGTAGTGTAAAGAAGGCTAAAAGTTATACATCTTAAAGAGGAATAACACTTTGAGTTTGAAACCAACAAATTCCCACCCACAAGAGCTAAAATTCAAGTTCAATAACCTCAACAAAGAGCCTTCAAAATTTGGTTTAGGAAGTCTAGGTAAGGTGTATATAGGTTGCAAGGTAGAGAGAGAGAAATATTTTTGAAGAATTTTGCTTCACAAATTTTTTCTCACCTAATTTCAAGATGGGTGGTCAAGTATTTATAGAAAAACATGTTACTATCTCAGAAATATCAGTATAGATACAGTTAGTGCAGTGCATGCACTTGTGGGGATAACGGCACAGCTGGCATCAAAATATCTACTCTACCGGAACAACTGGCCGGTAGGCCACTAGAGGGATGGCCAACCACTCATTTCTGGTAAGCCGGCCACTAGTTGGCCTATAGGCCTCTGAGTGGTCAGGCTTGTAAAAATTCTATTTTGGTCCAAAAGTGGTGCAAGGTTTATAGGCTTCTAACATTTGGAAAAATATTTTGAAAAAAAAGGATTTTAAGGTCTAAAATAGTTTTGGTCTAAAATGGAGTGTAAGGTGGGGATTTAGAAGCTCTTCTTGCTGAAGAAATCAAACGTTTGTATAGCATAACTTTCATCATTGAGTGATCAATCTAAGACGCCCAAGTCTTAAGGGCGGTCAAAAATGGGGTGTCTACAGCGTTGATGGTAGAGGCCACCCTGGCAGCAATGAAACAAGCTAAAGCACCAATAACAGAATGGCGAAGTAAAAGATTTGGATCTAATTTCAGAAGGGCTATTCATCTTTCTCACACAAAAAGCAAAATATGGGATCTTTAAGCAGTTCAAGCCAAAGCAGTGGCTCTATGCCAGTTTGTTTTGAATGTGGAATGAAGCATAAAGGCACGTGTTACCATGCATCTGGTGCTTGTTTTCAATGTAACAAGACTGGCCACATGATTAGAGATTGTCTGATGAGATCCATCGATGCTAACCGTCTTGCGGCAAGTTTATCCGAATCCACTCTTGCACCAAGAAAAAATGTGAGAACCAATAGCGGGAGAGGAACTCTAAGGCAAGGCTGAGTGTTTGCATCAGTACCTGGTGATGTATAGAACACCGAGTCAGTGGTGTCAGGTATGATATCTATTTGTGCTCAACGTACCTATGCGTTCATAGATTTTGGTTCTACGCACTTTTTTGTGTTGCATGCCTTTTCTCGGAAATTAACTAGACCCTTAGAACCTTTGAATTATTTGTTATTTGTATCTGCACCATCTGGAGGCTCTATGTTATGTGCTTATGTGTATCTAGCGTGTGACATCATGGTTGGGGATATGTTATTATATGTTGTTTTGCTACCACTGGATATTACTCATTTTGATTGTATTATGGGTATGGATTGATTGACTAAATACTATGCCACCATTGACTGTGTGAGTAAATCTGTTGTGTTTCGACCACCCGATGTGCCTGAGTTTGTCTTTACTGGGAATGGGGTAGTTCCTCTGCCGTACTTGATTTTGTTTATGAAAGCTAGAAAGTTGTTGAGAAAAGGTTGTTGGGGCTACTTGTGCTGTGTATTGACTGTATCTTTGGTTAGTGCTAATATGGAAACTATTCTTGTAGTTAATAAATTTCCTGATGTCTTTCCAAATGAACTGCCCAGGGATCTAATTGATAGAGAAATTGAGTTTACTATTGAGGTAGTACCTAGAACACAACCTATTTCGAAAACCCTTTACAGAATGTCAGCCTCAGAACTGAAAGAATTGAAAATCCAACTTCAAGAACTGTTAGATAAGAAGTTCATCCGACCGAGTACTTCAGCTTGGGGTGCTCCAGTTTTGTTTATTAAAAAGAAAGATAGGTCCTTAAGGTTATGTATAGATTACCGAGAATTGAATAGAGTAACTATCAAGAATAAATATCCATTGCCCCGAATAGATGATTTATTTGACCAATTCCAGGGAGCCCAAGTGTTTTCTAAAATTGACCTTAGATTGGGCTATCATCAATTGAAAGTTAAGGCAGAAGACATTGAAGAAAACCACTTTCCGGACTAGATACGGACACTATGAATTTTTGGTAATGCCGTTTGGAGTGACTAATGCACCTGAGGCATTCATGGACTTAATGAATAAAGTGTTTAAACAATTTCTTAATGAATTTATCGTTGTATTTATGGATGATATGCTGATTTACTCCAAAAAATAGGAAGGAGCGTGAAAATCATCTGAGAAGTGCCTTATAGATCTTGAGAGAAAAAAAGTTATATGCAAAATTTTTCAAATGTGAATTCTGGCTTGACGGTGTAGCATTTTTGGAACATGTAATCAACAAAAATGGTATATTAGTGGACCCATAGAAAATCGAAGCCATTGTGGACTGGCCAAGACCAACCAATATGACAGAAATAAGAAGCTTTATGGGACTTGTTGGCTACTACTGCAGATTTGTGAGAGACTTCTCTAAGCTTGCCTTACCAGTAACACAACTAACTCAGAAAAATATACCGTTTGACTAGAACGACCAAAGGAAGTCTGCCTTCCAAGAGTTACAGACCAAGTTAGTAACTGCACTAATTTTGACTTTGCGTAATGGTACTGATGGGTTCTAAATTTACAGTGACGCTTCGTACAAAGGTTTGGGGTGTGTGTTAATATAAAATGGGAAAGTGATTGCTTATGTGTAGACGCGCCCCAAGGGCTTTATGTTGTGCTACAGTTCAGACTCAAATGTCACGGTTCTGAATCTAATCCTGCAAAGTGCAATGCGAGACCGATAAATCACCAAAGAGTCCAAATCCGGCAAATCGTTTTGGAAAACTGATTTTTAAGAAAGAAATGCCAAACATGGACTGCTTTGCCAGATACAGAGTCGCCACCTAAATATTTATTTTAGAGGAATTTAGGAAACCTTGACTCGTGCCTAAGGCCACATGTCCGTCATCACCAAAGTTGCCTCGGCTCGGGAACTTGGGTACGATTGGGGAAAGTCATCTATGAGTACCCCCGCTCGCTCGATCAAAGATCGGCCACTACTAAACATGATATCTTGTTTTTGAAAACACATGTATTCTTATTCCGGTTATTAGCTAGAATTTACTATGTTATGCGCACAACACACAAGTATAGACTAGATCGCCTAAGTTGGAACAAAGCATCTCGTGTCTGTTTGAAAAGGGTTTGAAGGTGCTACTCGCAAGTAGGCTAAGACGTGGATTTGCCACTCTCAAGTGGGCTTAAGAAAACATGATTTTGCCACAATCAAGTGGGCATAAAACTCGCATTTCAATGAATTGTTCCAATTCAAGTAATCTAACCTTCACCTACAGGCATTCAGGCAGTTATACATATAAATAGTTAGCCTCATGGCAAGCATGCTATCATGGCAACACTTACACTCATGTAAGATGCTAAAGCATAAACACTTACCTAGTACTCCGAGCCAAAACAATAGCTAGTTGGAAATCAATGCATGAACCTAGCTATGTTTAGATGGCTAATGCAACACATGCAAGAATGCAACTAAGATACGCTCGGCTATTCTAAGATGGCATATGAAATGCAACAGTTCATACATGTATTCAACTTGGAATTGAAATACAATGCAGTTAGCATGATGCGCCGAGCCCGGTGCATGCAAGACAAAATGAATGAATGCAAACATGCGAAGCATAAGGATGCTAATTGAAATATTCCCTAAACTAACCATCAAAAGCAGGTTAGTAAAAGGAAGGAAAACGTGGGGTTGGAAGACATTCACGCACTCACGCACACTTATTACAAAATTCGCCCTCTCGACGGAGGGTCCGAATAAATAATACAAGCCAACTAATTAACTAACTAACAAGCTAATTAATTATTACAAAACTTTAACTAATTAAACAAATTAATTAAATTACAAAAGCAGTAAAGAGGCCTCGAGAAGAGGGATGCATGCATGCTCGGACGGCTTCGCTTGGAAATCCATCGCCATGCTTCATGTTGCCTCTGTTTGTACTGCTCTGCACCTCTGAAAATTGTGCCAACTTTTGTGACACTTCTGAACTACCTTGGGGACATGCTGAGAGTCCATCGGCTAAGAGATAGGGCCATCAGCCAAGAGATAGAGCCATCGGCCAAGGGAATGTTGCCATAGACCAATGATAAGGCTCTCGGCCAAATGTTTGTTGTCGATCGGCACTGAACATGGTCGGTCAACCATCTCTTCCTGTAGAATGCTATGTTGCTACAGCAGAGGACAAACAGAGCATGGCAATACATTTACAAGACTATATATGCACAAGCACCCTCCCAATCATGTTATGAACTCAAGGGAGTACAGTCATCGACCCTTGGGCCACCAATCACGCATTTCAATGCATGATGGCCAAAGGAGCCGAATGTACAATTCAATATGGGATGAAATGCACAAAAACATATAAGGGGGCCCAACCTCTATCATGGTTGATCAAGAGGCAAGGGATGCAATCATGCAAGAAAAATTAATGCAACATGAGCACGTTAAGGACAATGCCATACAAGGCTAATGGTAATAAGCATGCCAAATGCAATGCAACCTAGGCAAGCATGCAAAATGCAACATGAACATTCAAACATGCAAGGCATGCAAAGGTGGACAAGTATGTCACAACATACAAAATGAGACAAGCATGTGACAACATGATAAAAGGATAAACATGCAATAAGCATGCAACATACTAGCATGCAACAACATGCAAGGAACTAAATATGCAACAAGCGTGCGACAACATGCGAGGCAAGCATGCAACAACATGCAAAGGACAATGCATGCAAATATGCAAAGCAACTTAACAAAAGGCGTGCCAAATGCAATATAACTCAAGCATGCGACAACATGCAATAGGCCAAGTATGTAACAACATGCAAGGCAAGCATGCAACAACATGCAAAGGATGGACTTAAACCAAAATGGACAGCTCTCAAATAGGCCCAAATCAGTGGCCAAAATGATGAATTGATGACAAAATGCACATACAAGCATGCACATGTAATGGTTCACCAACAAGGAATAAAGATAACAACTCTTAAGCATGAGCAATGAGGGAAAATCATGGATGTATGACAATACTATAGGCCCTGAAACTAAGCATGGAATGATGCCAAGGCATGCAAACATCACAAGTATAGCATGGTAGGGACCTCAAAACTCAAGACTAGTCAAGGCATTTGCACTATAGCTATACAAAACATGAGTCATATGGCCAATACAACCCAAAACAGTCCTAGAGCATGCCAAAACAATGACAAAACATGCATGGAGCAAAGCCAAAACAAGCTAGCATGAAGGGTCAAAACATGGAGTATGCAAGGCCGATAAGGAGGTTTACACTGAACCTACCAAAGCCAAGCATGTGATGACTTAACCAACAAAAAACAGAGTTATGGCATGTCAAACTAACACCAAAAATGGGCTAATACCAAGTCAAAACATGCTAGAATAACAAGCTCACTCATTAGGCATGCAAAACTAGTAAAGAGGACTTACACTACAAGTGTAAGAAGAAAATGAGGGATGCTCTAACCAAGTAAAAACAAAGCTATATCATGGAAAAATAAGACCCAAAACACACTGAAATGGTGGTCCAAAAGCCTAGGCAAGATGGCATACGCATGGGCTCTTTTTCAAGGCATAAAGCATGAACCCTTCAAAGCATTGAAGGAGTGAAACATGTGAGTGGATGGAAATGAAACATGCTCTGAAATATCATTCCAAATGATACTAAATCATGCAAATAGCCCAAGCAATGCATGCTAGTGGCTTGGAAACTCAAGGCTAGTGAGCTAAAATGCACTATTGCTATACAAAGCATGGCATGCATGACCAAAATAACATAAATTAGACCTAGAGCATGCTAAAACATGACCAAAAGCTTCTCAGAGTTAAGCCAAAATCATGCTATAATGATGGTCTAAAGCATGATACATGTTAAGCTAGTGTGCAAGTTTACACTACAAGTGTATGGAGCAAGCAAGGGGTGATCAAACCCGCCCAAAACAGAGTATGGTAGGTCTAAGAAGTCACAAAAATGAGCCTAAACAAAGCCATAAAGAAGTAAAAACACATGCTCATTTGGTTGGCCATCAACACTAGCAAGCAAGACAAGAGGAGAGGGGACCACCCTCTCCTATTTGGAGCCTCAAAATAGGTTTTTTACTACTGAAAATCCTCTGAATTTCAGTGGTTAAAAGGCCACAAAAAGTTGTTTTAAAAGGCCTTGGAAGATGGCTCAAAAGCTATACAAGCTAAGGGACAAAAGGGAGGACAACCCTCTAGCCAACCAAGGCACAAACCAAGACATTTAGGACTGAAAAACCAAAGGAAAAACAGAGGTTTTTGTAATTCAACACCACCCCAAAAAACAGCCCCAAAGTAGTGTGCAAAGATGGTGAAGTGTGCAAAACAAATACAAAAGAGGAGAGGTGCTTACCCTTGTAGCACAGCAGCAAAAGGGCCTCTTTCTTGGCTCAAATAACCTTCTATCAACCTAAAAACCAGTTCCAAGAGATCTCAAGCCAATGGTGATCAACTTTGATGAAGGAAGTGTATGCCAACTAGAAGTATTTCTCTACTTCTATACACTTCTATGCACAAAAGGAGCAAGAGAGAGAGGCTCTAGAGAGAGAGAGGCAGAGATCTTGCTCTCAAAATTCCAAGTGTGCTAAGAGATATCCCTCTTTTAGTGAAGACTGCTCAGTTTTGGTCCAACCGGAATGATGCCCAACTTCAACCAATCATATCTCCCCCATCCGGACTCGGCTTTAGGTGATTCTTAAGTGAAAAATGAAGCCCCGGAAGTAAGCTTTCTAACGGTGGTGGCCTCATGGCTGAAATCCAAGTATTCAAAAGGATAGGCCTGATTTAGCGAGGGCTGCTCGACTTTCTCTTAGCGATTCATGCCCATCTTCTTCTCCAACTAGGTTTCTTCCCTCTTCTCCTCTTTTCCTCAACTCCAAACTCCTAAGCAAGGTGTTTTGAAAGATTTTTTAGAGATTTCACCTCTCTTTCATTCATTTCCACTTCGTCCTTGCTCGGTTTACCGAAAAGCACGACATTTGACAAAATGCGAGCCTCAGAGCATCGTAGAAACTTTATTTCAAAAATATTTTGAAAGAGAGGGTTTTAAGGTCTAAAAACCATTCAAAATAGCTTTGGTCCAAAAAGGGGTGTGAGGTTGGGATTTGACTCTCCTCTTGCCGAAGAAATTGAACTTTTGCTCTGCACATCTTTCACCATCAAGTAAGCCATTAGTAGAGCCCAAGTCTTAAGGTCGGTAAAAAATGAGGTGTCTACATTATGCTTCTCGGCAACTTCAACCACATGAAAAGAACTATCCAACCCACGATCTTGAACTTGCAGCTGCGGTTTTTGCACTGAAAATCTAGCGCCATTATTTGTATGAAGTAACTTGTAAAGTGTACACTGACCATAAAAGCCTCAAATATTTCTTCTCCAAAAAAGAACTGAACATGAGACAGAGATAATGCTTGAGTTGATCAATGATTATGACTTACAGATCTTGTACCACCTGGGGAAAGCCAATACTGTTGCAGATGCTTTAAGCCGAAAATCCATTTGGAATTTGTCATGTTTACTTACCGGTCAAAGAGAATTGTTACATGATTTAGAAAGAAATGAGATTGAAATTGTATTGCGTGAAAGGGCGGGATCTTAGTCGTCATTTCTGCCCAACCTGAAATGTCAAAGAGAATTGTTACATGATTTAGAAAGAAATGAGATTGAAATTGTATTGCGTGAAAGGGCAGGATCTTAGTCGTCATTTCTGCCCAACCTGAAATCATTGAAGAAATTAGAGAAAAACAATTGCAAGATGAATATTTGAAGAAGATTGTGGATGAAATCGACTCAAAATAGAGGCCGGGATTTGTGCTTGATAATAGTGTGTTGAAATTTCATAATAGACTTTGTGTACCAGATTGTTTTGACCTAAGGAAACGAGTTATGACTGAAGCTCACAATTCTAGATTTGTTATGCATCCAGGAAATACAAAGATGTACCATGACTTAAAACAGAATTTCTGGTGGCTTGGTATAAAGAAAAGCATTGCTGATTCGTAGCCAGATGTTTGCATTGCCAACAAGTTAAAACTGAACATCAACGACCCGCTGGACTACTTCAACCACTTTTTGTACCAAAATGGAAATGACAGCATATTACGATGGACTTTATTGTTGGACTGCCTTACTCCTCCCGAGGTATGGATTCTATTTGGGTCATTGTTGATCGTTTAACTAAATCTGCTCACTTTCTGCCTATTAAAACTCTTTATAATGCAGATAAATTGGCTAACATCTATATGAATGAGATAGTGAGATTATACGGCATGCCAGTATCTATTGTGTCTGATAGAGATCCTAAGTTCACTTTAAGATTTTGGCAGAGTCTACAGCAAGCTTTAGGAACTTGGTTAAGACGGAGCAGTGCATATCACCCACAGACAGACGGTCAATCAGAAAGAACGATACAGACTTTGGAAGATATGCTCATAATGTATGCCCTAGATTTCCAAGGCAATTGGGAGACCTACTTACAATTGGTCGAATTTGTGTATAATAACAGCTATCACTCAAGTATTGGGATGGCTCCTTACGAAGCTCTGTATGGTAGAAAATGTTGTTTTTCAATCTGTTGGGCTGAAGTAGGTGATAAACCATTGTTGGGACCAAAACTTGTGCAAGAAACGACGGAAAATGTGAAATATTGAAAACTGTACAAAGTCGCCAAAAAAGTTATGCAGATGTTCGAAGAAGAGACAGAGAATATGAAGTTGGGTATTACGTGTTTATCAAAGTGAATCCTATGAAAGGGCAAACTCAGTTTGGTGTGAAAGGGAAACTGGCATCGAGATATGTTGGACCATATGAAATCCTTGAGAAGATCAATCCAGTGACGTATTAGGTAGCCTTACTGTCGATCATGGAACATATGCATAATGTTTTTCATGTCTCAATGCTTCGAGAATATTTGCGGGATCCGCAATATGTAATTGAACCAACTCATGTGTTTCTGAAAGATGACTATACGTACGAAGAAAGGCCAATTCGGATTGTGAACCACATAATCAAAAGATTAAGGAACAAAGAAATATCCTTAGTGAAAGTTGATTGGCAAAATCACGGAGGGACATATGCAACATGGGAGATGGAAAAGGATATGATGAAGAGATACCCTGACTTGTTTCCATTAGATCCGATATTCTACCAAAACGAAGGTAATGTGAGTTTGGAGGACCAAACTCTTAAATGGGGGAAGACTATAACAACCCCGACCGTGATTAGCTTAAAACATATGATTAAGAATGCCTAATAAGTAATTAAGACGAAATTCTGAATTAATTGCATGTATGTTGCATTATTTGTGTTTCTATTTGTTTATCGTAGAAATATTTGTTTGTATTTTCGTTTTGTTCTGCGAATTGAAGGTCTTTTCGGCATTTGATCACAAAATTAACTTTGGATATGTATTATTTGGAATTTTTAGAATTTTATGGTAGGTTTAATTGAAATTCGATTCAGACCCCATTAATTCAAATAAAACAATCCTAATTCATTAACCTTAACTCAAATTAATTAACACAATCTAATGGAGCCTATATAAGGCACATTTGACTCTACATTATGTTACACATCAACATTTCATCCTCTTCTTGAACTCAAAACGTGAGAGTGAGAGTGAGAGAGAGAGAAAGACAGACAGACAGAGACAGAGAGAAGCCTAGAAGGAATTGTCTCTAAGCAAGGAAAGAAGAATTGTGGGGTATTGAAGGGTTTGGACTTAGAGATTCAAGGATTCAGCCTTTAGCTCTTACTTTGGAAAGCCTAGGTAAGAATTCAACCCTTAGATTGTATAATTGTGATATCAAGGACATGAACTCTAGAGAATTAGTTGTACAATGCAAGAATTGAGCTAGAATTGAAGTCATACCATGCATGCATGCACTTTCATCACAATTTTGAGTTTGAGTTTCAAGTAATTCCCTCTTGCATGTCCTTGGTTCACTTTGGGTTTGGAAAGTCATCAAGTTTCATATCATTTTACCTTAATTGATCATGTTTTGAAAACTTTGAAGACAAGAATTTCATGTATGTGATGTTTTCAACATTTCAAGCTTGAGTTTGCACAATTGGCATGCTTTTGGGCTTTGATTTTGCGAAACAATTTAAAATTCCCAATGTTTTCCAAGTTTACACATCTTTCCTTAAGCTTTTGGCCCAAAAGAACATGATTTATTGGTTTGAATTTGAGTTTTGAAGCCTAAAAGAAAATCTAGGAATTCCAAAATTCTACTTCTCCGCTGGAGCGACCACTCTTTATTTGGCACTTCTGCTCGAGCGATCAAAAGTTGGCTCGAGCGTAAATTGCATGCTCCTAGATGTTTATAAGTTTTGCAGACCACTCGAGCGACCAGAGTTGCGCTCGAGTGAAGTCCTTAGTCTCACGCTCGAGCGACCGTCGAGCGTGTGTTGAGTGAAAAAATCAACCGACCAGTACTTTTGTAAAGTTTATAGATCGCTCAAGCTACGAAAGTTGCGCTCGAGCAACCGCCCTTATTTTTGACCCTCTGCTCGAGCGAATGAAGCTATGCTCAAGCGAGGACCTTGTTTTCAGCAAAATTGACCAAGTGTTGAACAGTATGTTTTGGCATCCTCATTGTATCCTAGCCATTCCAAGGCCATGATTAAGACATAATAATTAGGATAAGGACTATAAACACACTAAGAACGAAATGAAATAAGTTAAGTACTATCTGAGTGTGTGTTTCAATATGTGTATTTGTTATGTTTGTGTAGGTCACACGCCATAAACTATTTGATTTGTCTACTCTGTCTGTTTTCTTTTAGAGCCATCTGTGAGTAATAACTTAGTAAAACTATATTCGACTTTATTTATTTTCTGTATGATGAAATAAGATCTATTTTCTGAAATGTTATATTATGTACAATGAATGATTATCCAATTTCTGGCAAGTACTCGTGACATCCTTAACACAAGGCCCTTATCCAAGGGTAACAATACCGTGGTCTCATGGCCCTTGCCTAGGGGTAATAATACCATGGTTTCATGGCCTTTGCCCAGGGGCAATAATACCGTGGTCTCATGGCCCTCACCCGGGGGTAATAATACTGTGGTCTCATAGCTCTTACCCGGGGATAATAATACCGTGGTCTCATGGCCCTTGCCCGGGGATAATAATACTGTGGTCTCATGGCCCTTGCCCGGGGATAATAATACTGTGGTCTCATGGCCCTCGCCCGGGGGTAATAATACCGTGGTCTCATGGCCCTCGCCTAGGGGTAACAATACTGTGGCTTAAGTATGTTATCTGTTCCCGGTACCGGAGGTTCCTTTATGGAACTAGTCAAGAATGACCCTTAATGCTCTGTATCTGATCTGTTAGCGCTAATGGGTGTACCACGTATGATCCTCTATGAAATTGAATAAGTATATGCTTCTGAACTCTGAATAAGAATACGAATCTATTTCTGCTTTCTGAATCTGATATGGGACATCATTCATTAAACGCTTTACTTTGTTATTATTTACTGGGCTCTCGCTTACTATTTATATTACGTATGTAGGTGACCAGGTGCGTGATCAAACCTAAGCTACTGCCTGGAGAGTTTGGATCAGTTAGTCACCATGCCTCTTGGGGACCTTCCCATTTGAAAAAGTCAAGTTTTGTGAATCATGTTAAGGATGTTTTTGTTTTGTTTTTGTTCATCCGTACACTGGGCTAAGTCCCTTTTGATAATACATATACGGTGTTGCATAACTTATATGGATATGACGTTATGTATAGATATATAAAGTTTTAAATTATCTGCCTCATGTATGTCTATACAGCTCAATGGACGATGTATCTTATCTATTTGCTTCCGCAGCCCCTCTCTTGTATGATTTTCAAGTCAGAGACCTTTGGTAATTCCAAGATTACTGGCCGGTTACGACGCTAAACCTATAGGGGGTTTGGGTCGTGACAACCAGTATTGGCAACCACCCCTTTTAACTTGTTTTGAATTTTTTTTTTATAAATATGTGTACCAAATATGATTTTTATTTTCGTTTTTATCCAAAATAAACATAAACATTAATGTTTTCTGTAAATTAAAAACAATAAACAACAACATTAAAGTGCTTGTAGATAGATCATGGCGACAAGCAGATAGCAGTGCTGGAATAGCGTGGATTTGTTACCTTGGTAATGGTAAACCTATAGCACAAAGAGCTTTCCAACTTCAGCCTACATCAGCTTTTGTGGCAAAAGTGATAGTTTGTCAGAGAGCGATCCAGTGGGCAAAAGAACAAAATTTGCACCAATTATGTACATGGAAAGATTCATAGCTTTTAGTAGACGTACTATGTAAAAGAGTCGGTCCTTTTTAGTCTTCTTTCACTATACTAGCAGATATAAGGTCATTTAGGCCTCGTTTGGAAATAGACTAATTTAGTAATTTTTTTGGTTATTTAGCTAAAAAGGTGAGTAAAAAAAACTTGTATGTTTGGGATGATTTTTTGGCTAATTACGAAAAGATGTGCAAAAAGTAGGGAGAAAAGAGAATCTTTGACTTTTTGGTATGGGTTGTTGGCTTTTTGACTAATTTAGTAACTTTTTGGCTAATTGACTAAAATAGTCTCTTGCCAAACGAAGTCTTAGTAAGTATTTTGATTATCTTTATGTATGTAAGGTCAAGCATCGGGATGTTAAACCTAAATATGATTTGACACGTTCTGTAAATAATTTCCCTACTTAATATAACACTTGTTGTTTGTTTGCTTTCTCTTTGAAAAAAAAGAAAAAGAAAAGAAAAGTCCATTATCACACTATAAGTTAGGAAATGTTTGATAGCCTCATTCAGTATTTAAAACTTAATATATTAAGTGATAATTAATTAAGTCCGTTTGATAATTATAATTAATATTACTTAAAATTTTAAGTGTCTCTTAAAATGAAGACTAAAACTTAAGAAAATTTTAAATTATATAAAATTTACTTAATTTTGATTGAATTTATAACTATTATGCATAAATATCGATATATACTATTATAAACTCATCACCATTACTACCACCACAACATCACCATCATGCCACTGTCACTACTACTGTTACCATCATTACCATCATCACTGCCGCCGCTACCACCACTGCCATAACTACTTTAGGTAATAATTAACACATTTTGAGACATACTTTAATATCACGTTCATCGTAATCAAAGCCACCTAATCAACACAATTTTGATCAAATATTTTTAACCCCCAACTAAAATTCATACATTTGCTAGTGGTTAATGAGACTTTTTTTTATTCGACGTGATAGGTTTGAATAACAGAAATCTTAAAAAGGAATGGAAATGTCATTAAAAATAATGAAATTAATGGTAATAAAATTTATGTGCCAATATTATTCAAGTGTTTGGTTTTGTAATAAATCTTCAAAGGAGAAATAATAAAAATTTAGATATTGTGAACCGAATTATTAATTTTTTTTGCTCTTAAATACTTAACATTCTTATAGGAAATCTCTAGATTCTCATGAAAAGATAGGGGAATCTTGCTATTATAAATAACAAATTTAAATTTTCTTATATTTCCTTGTATTTTTTTTTTATAAAAAAACTAAAATTCTAATTACCATATTATTATGAGTTGTATAAGAAAATTAATTTTCATTACATTCGTGTTAAACAAACTTAGAAAATTTTTAATTTTTTTTTCTTATTTCCTTCACTTTCTATGAATTTTATCCTAACTAAACTGAGCTCTTAAGATTATAGTCATGTCAATATAATCTTAATGCAATAAACATGATGAGAAAGAATTTTACATAACACATATGTCAGGTGGCAGTCATGATATGAATTTCGAGTAAAAATTACAAATGCTAAAACATGCGACAATTGCTGTTTGAAATTCGGATCCACTAATGGCATCAGATTCAGCGAATAAATGCGGAGCATAACAATAATATAAAGAAAATTTGGCGATGCCTTTTTCTTTTTTATTTATTTTTATTTTATTATTTATTTTTTTTTGTGTGTGTTTACACGAAAAGAACAAACAAACGAACTGAAGGCATAGTATCGACTTTTAGGGGGAATAGTAATTAGCGTAAAAATTGAAAAAAAAAAAAAAAAAGATTGCACATCAGTGATAAATTTTATAAATGTTAATAATTAAAAATTTAAATTTGTTCATGTATTTGTAAATATTTTTGCAAAAGACCACTAGGTTGTAATTCTCTCAAACTTTTAAGGCATAGTAGTCTGTTGTGAGATTTTAAGAGAATCAGTAGTGAACTATTTCGATAATCTGAATCATTCATATTATAAGATCCATTGAGTAAAGTATTCATAGAAAAAATTAAATTAATTAGATATTTATAATCACATAATCAAGGTATTTATAACTAACTTATTTAAATTATTTATATTTTTTTTATTTTAAAATTTTATGTCAAATTATTTAGTATAGTTTTCACTTACAATTTACAAGGACAATATAGCATAAATAAACTAGGGAAAAAAAATAATTAATTAATTAATTAACTAGAAATCAGCCACTTGCGATTTGTTACAGTGCATCTATTTTTACCCTTTTCCCCCACAATTACCTACTTTTTGTTCTTAAATCACATACCCATGATGGGTATTCACCATTTAGTTGACCATTTCCTTATCCTTTATTCATTGGAAATATTATAGGAAAATAATAAAACAGTGGAAAGTGAAAGAAATTATTTATCAAAAACAAGAGGCACAATTTGTACTACGATTTCTTTGCATCATTTGTTTGTAATTATTAATTTTTTTTTTACACTGATGTGTAATTTTCACATTTTCACAAATTATGCGGCTTGTGCCCGTTGTAAATTTCTTTGTTTTAAAGGGATTTTTTTTTATTTTTACAACAAAAATGCTAGACCCAAAAAATTTACACAATATACATTGATAAGTTTGGGAATCATTGTGTAGGTGTGAGAGAGAGGAGAGCCCGGGCAAGTTTAGGAAGTTGAAATAATAGTTAAAAAGTTATTAAAAAGTCAAAAATTATACAAAAAATTAAGATTCTCTTTCCTTTCTTTTTTTTTCCCTTCACATTTTTTAATAAAAAATTAAAAAATAACCCTAACCATATTAATTTTTTTCATTTCATATTTTAGTCAAAAAAAAGTTACTAGAATAATCTATTCTTAAAGACAACAGCATTATTCTACTATCTTCATAGCCTTAATTCACCTTTTTATTTAGGAAAAGTTGCCTGTAAATCCTAAAAGTTGAAATTGTATTCCATTTGGTCCCATAAAAATTCTGTTGACCTGTTTGATCCTTTTCTTTGTGGAAAGACACAAATACCACTGGTGGAAATATTTAACAGCGTGACAATTGTGTGGCCGTGATTGGATGCGCGGGGTTATATTTCATTTTCTGTGTAACAAGACTAGTTGGAGAGCGTGGGTCATGTGCTGCAGTTGACGTTTGTAAAATGGGCAAATGCTTCACAAGTGCCTTGTTTGGCGCGTGTATTGGGTGCCACGTAATAGGAAAGCGCACTAAAGCCTTTTATGAGTTTTGGATTTGGTGTGCTGATTCCACATGCCACACACTTGGGTTACGTTTGTTTTTAATATACAACATTTGAATCTGGGTTACGTTTATTTTTAATTTTTTTAGAATGTCACATCATATCCGTTATATTGGAGTGTCACATGTCACGTTTGGGAAAAGTACACTAAGGAATTTTTAATTTTTTTAAAAGTATCACATCATACCCGTCACGTTGTCACGTTTGAGAAAAGTACACTAAAGAGTTTTTATTTTTTCTGAAGTGTCACATCATACCCACTACGTTGTCACATTAGGAAAAAGTACACTAAAGCGTTTTAATTTTTTTTAAATGTCACATCATACCCGTCACATTGTCATAGTAGGAAACAGTACATTTAAAAGCTTTTATTATTTTTTTTTTGAATTAAAAGTTTTGGAGTGTCATATCATACGCGCCACATTGTCACATTTAGGAAAAATACACTAAGGAGTTTTTAATTTTTGAAGGGTCACATTGTTGGAGTGTCACATTAATACTTGCCACATTAAATTATTATATCATACTTGTTACATTAATAAAAGGTATAACTGTCCACCAAAACACTACTAAAATTAAAAATAGGATCGCATGAAAAAAAACTCTCTACTAATAGAACTTAACAGATTAATAAAAAAAAATTGAAACTAATTGGAGTAGTGTCATTATGGTAATGTTTATACTGAAATATTCAAATATCAAAAAGTGCACACGTAATCCCACCAAAATCGTCCGCCAGCAAATGAAAGGGTATAATTGACCTCTAAATACTAACAAACAAAGGAAACAGGGTCATGTGGATATATTCTCCAACTAATAGGACAATTAAAAACTATAGAAACAACATTGGGACCAATTGGTGCAACTGTTCGTGGAATAGGATTTATCGGTAAATATTCCTTTTATTTATTCATTCTTTTTTTTGTCCTTGCGAGTAAAGTTATAATGTAACATATTTAATCCAGTAATTTATAATATGTTTAGTAACATTTATATTTGTAATTTTCTATTTATATTTACAAAAAAGTTTAAAATTATAAATAAAAACTCATTTTGTTTCTATTTTCATTTTCAAAAAGTTATAAACAGTTTTAAAAAATTATTAAATTTTGTAAATACAAAAAATTACTTTCACTTTATAATTTTTTTTTTTTTTGCCCTCATTTCTTCTTTCTCCCATCCTTTCCGACCACCACTCACCTTCGGCCACCATGTCCCTCAATCGCAAACGACCTGCCATCACCACTATTTTTATTTTATTATTTATTTTTTTTGTGTGTGTTTACACGAAAAGAACAAACAAACGAACTGAAGGCATAGTATCGACTTTTAGGGGGAATAGTAATTAGCGTAAAAATTGAAAAAAAAAAAAAAAAAGATTGCACATCAGTGATAAATTTTATAAATATTAATAATTAAAATTTTAAATTTGTTCATGTATTTGTAAATATTTTTGCAAAAGACCACTAGGTTGTAATTCTCTCAAACTTTTAAGGCATAGTAGTCTGTTGTGAGATTTTAAGAGAATCAGTAGTGAACTATTTCGATAATCTGAATCATTCATATTATAAGATCCATTGAGTAAAGTATTCATAGAAAAAATTAAATTAATTAGATATTCATAATCACATAATCAAGGTATTTATAACTAACTTATTTAAATTATTTATATTTTTTTATTTTAAAATTTTATGTCAGATTATTTAGTATAGTTTTCACTTACAATTTACAAGGACAATATAGCATAAATAAACTAGGGAAAAAAAATAATTAATTAATTAATTAACTAGAAATCAGCCACTTGCGATTTGTTACAGTGCATCTATTTTTACCCTTTTCCCCCACAATTACCTACTTTTTGTTCTTAAATCACATACCCATGATGGGTATTCTCCATTTAGTTGACCATTTCCTTATCCTTTATTCATTGGAAATATTATAGGAAAATAATAAAACAGTGGAAAGTGAAAGAAATTATTTATCAAAAACAAGAGGCACAATTTGTACTACGATTTCTTTGCATCATTTGTTTGTTATTATTTTTTTTACACTGATGTGTAATTTTCACATTTTCACAATATTATGCGTCTTGTGCCCGTGGTAAATTTCTTTGTTTTAGAGGGATTTTTTATTTTTACAACAAAAATGCTAGACCCAAAAAATTTACACAATATACATTGATAAGTTTGGGAATCATTGTGTAGGTATGAGAGAGAGGAGAGCCCGGGCAAGTTTAGGAAGTTGAAATAATAGTTAAAAAGTTATTAAAAAGTCAAAAATTATACAAAAAATTAAGATTCTCTTTCCTTTTTCTTTTTTTTTTCCCTTCACATTTTTTAATAAAAAATTAAAAAATAACCCTAACCATATTAATTTTTTTCATTTCATATTTTAGTCAAAAAAAAAGTTACTAGAATAATCTATTCTTAAAGACAACAACATTATTCTACTATCTTCATAGCCTTAATTCACCTTTTTATTTAGGGAAAGTTGCCTGTAAATCCTAAAAGTTGAAATTGTATTCCATTTGGTCCCATAAAAATTCTGTTGACCTGTTTGATCCTTTTCTTTGTGGAAAGACACAAATACCACTGGTGGAAATATTTAACAGCGTGACAATTGTGTGGCCGTGATTGGATGCGCGGGGTTATATTTCATTTTTTGTGTAACAGGACTAGTTGGAGAGCGTGGGTCATGTGCTGCAGTTGAAGTTTGTAAAATGGGCAAATGCTTCACAAGTGCCTTGTTTGGCGCGTGTATTGGGTGCCACATAATAGGAAAGCGCACTAAAGCCTTTTATGGGTTTTGGATTTGGTGTGCTGATTCCACATGCCACACACTTGGGTTACGTTTGTTTTAATATACAACATTTGAATCTGGGTTACGTTTGTTTTTAATTTTTTTAGAATGTCACATCATATCTATTATATTGGAGTGTCACATGTCACGTTTGGAAAAAGTACACTAAGGAATTTTTAATTTTTTTAAAAGTATCATATCATACTCGTCACGTTGTCACGTTTGAGAAAAGTACACTAAAGAGTTTTTATTTTTTCTAAAGTGTCACATCATACCCGCTACGTTGTCACATTAGGAAAAAGTACACTAAAGAGTTTTAATTTTTTTTAAATGTCACATCATACCCGTCACATTGTCACAGTAGGAAACAGTACATTTAAAAGCTTTTATTATTTTTTTTGAATTAAAAGTTTTGGAGTGTCATATCATACGCGCCACATTGTCACATTTAGGAAAAATACACTAAGGAGTTTTTAATTTTTGGAGGGTCACATCGTTGGAGTGCCACATTAATACTTGCCACATTAGAGTATTACATCATACTTGTTACATTAATAAAAGGTATAACTGTCCACCAAAACACTACCAAAATTAAAAATAGGATCGCACGAAAAAAAACTCTCTACTAATAGAACTTAACAGATTAATAAAAAAAAATTGAAACTAATTGGAGTAGTGTCATTATGGTAATGTTTATACTGAAATATTCAAATATCAAAAAGTGCACACATAATCCCACCAAAATCATCCGCCAGCAAATGAAAGGGTATAATTGACCTCTAAATACTAACAAACAAAGGAAACAGGATCACATGAGATATATTCCCCAACTAATAGGACTATTAAGAACTATAGAAACAACATTGAGATCAATTGGTGCAACTGTTTGTGGAATAGGATTTATCGGTAAATATCCCTTTTATTTATTCATTCTTTTTTTTGTCCTTGCGAGTAAAGTTATAATGTAACATATTTAATCCAGTAATTTATAATATGTTTAGTAACATTTATATTTGTAATTTTCTATTTATATTTACAAAAAAGTTTAAAATTATAAATAAAAACTCATCTTGTTTCTATTTTCATTTTCAAAAAGTTATAAACAGTTTAAAAAAATTATTAAAATTTGTAAACACAAAAAATTACTTTCACTTTATAAATTTTTTTTTTTTGGCCCTCATTTCTTCTTTCTCCCATCCTTTTCGACCACCACTCACCTTCGGCCACCGTGTCCCTCAATCGCAAACGACCTGCCATCACCACTAACAACCTTCCACCAGTGTTAATTACCTTCGCCACCACCTTTTGTTGAAAACCGCCTTCAACTATCACCTTAGATGGCTTACCGGCCACCGTATCAAACTATCTCTGGCAAACCTATAGCACAAAGAGCTTTCCAACTTTAGCTTACATCAGCTTTTGTAGCGAAAGTGATAGCTTGTCAGAGGGCAATCCAGTGGGCAAAAGAACAAAATTTGCATAAATTATGTATGAATAATGCTTGGGACCCCCTTTTGGAGGTCATCCCCTCACCCCCTTTGTCACGTGGCGGGTGGTGATTGGAGGAGCAGGAAAAAAAAGAAAAAGAAAAAGAAAATGTAACCAATGAGAGAGAGAGAGGGGGTTAAAGGGGGTGAGAGGAAAAGAGGGGATGAATCATTGTTGATTATGTATATGGACAGACTCACAACTTTTAGTAGACGTACTATGTAAAAGAGTTGGTCCGTTTTAGTCTTCTTTCACTATACTAGCAGATATAAGGTCCTTTAGTAAGTATTTTGATTATCTTTATGTATGTAAGGTCAAGCATTAGGATGTGTTAAAACATACACATGATTTGGCACGTTCCATAAATAATTTCCCTACTTAATATAACACTTGTTGTTTGTTTGCTTTCTCTTAGAAAAAATAAAAAATAAACTAAATAATAATAATAATAATAATAATAATCCATTGTCATACTATAAGTTAGGGGATGTTTGCTAATCTCATTCAGTAATTAAAACTAAATGTATTAAATGATAATTAATGTCCGTTTGGTAACTACAATTGATATTACTTAAAAATTTAAGTGCCTCTTAAAATGAAGATTAAAACTTAAGAAAATTTCAAGTCATAAGAAATTTACTTAATGCTGACTGAATTTATAACTATTATATATAAGTATTGATATACACTATTATAAACTCACCACCATCACTATCACCACAACACCACCATCATCCCACTGCCACCACTACTGTTACTACCACCACCATCATTGCTATCGTCGCCACCGCCACCACCATGTCATAGCCACTACTACCACCACTGCTACCACTACTACACCACCACCATGCAACATTTGCTACTACCATCACTATCACCGCTACCACTATCATGCCACTGCCACCACTACTACCACTACCATCATCATACCACCACCACTACTATAACCACCATCTTCATCACCGTTGTCATTGTTACCATAAGCACTATCATTATTTTACTACCACTATTATTGCTACCACCATCACCACCATGCCACCACTGCCACTACCACCATTAATGCTACCACCACCGCCGCCGCTACCACCACCACCACCACCACTACCACCACCACCAGCATCACAATATAAAAATCAAGATATACAATTTAAAAATAATAAATTTTATATTTAAACTTATATATATTAAACAATTTAATTTTAGTTCAACACTTAAATTTTTATCAAACAACTTTTCAATTTAAAAAATTCAGCATTCAGGGGTGATTTGGGATGATCTAAATAAGTACACTTTTTGATCTTTTATGAAATATGGATTGAGTATGGATTAGGTTTGAAGTGATGTGGTAAAGAGGTCATATGGTTTAAATAAAATGATGTGACTTAAATAGGATAGTGATTTTTTGACTTTATTAGATCATGACAAACAAGTTTTCAATATTTAATTTTTAGTCTTTAATTTTCAATTTATCAAATACCACCTTAGGCATGCATTAAGTTTAGTTATCATCGGTGTCTGTTATGGGCATAAGCCGACAATGCTATAGTTTTGGGTCTCGAAAAATTGACTAAAAAAAAGTTTTAAAATTTTATTAACTATTGTATTAGCCTATAAAAATATCCCACAGGAATTTAAAGGACCTCAATAAAATCCAATTTTAAAATTTTGTTAACTATTATATTAAAGTTTCACCAATTTCCCATTTTGGCTTTTAAGTTTGATTTTTCTCAGTTTGTCTCTTCATGTTTGCAATCCTTCCCACTTTGGCCCTACATATTTGCAATTCTTCACACTTTATTGTTAAGCTAACTTCCATCAAAAAAACTAACAGAATTGCTGCATTGCCAACACATCAACTCCATATGAGATGTAAAAAAATTCACTAAAAATGAAAAATAGAAAACAAAAAAATTGGAATTTTTTTGTCTTTAGTGAATTTTTTTTTTCAAATTTATTCATAAATATCATTACATTATAGATGCATCTTGATTAGATGCACCTAAATAAAGAAAAAAATTTATTACAGACGAAAAAAAAAATGAAAATATACTGACTCAATTACCTGTATTGTCAATTCTAAAATGAAAAGTTTGCTATCATTTTTTTTTTGTCTTTAGTGAATTTTTTATTTTTTTTAGTTAAATTTGTATTTATTTTTCAAGATGCATCTAAACTAGATACATCTATAATGTAATAATGTTTATAAATAAATTTGAAAAAAAAGTTCACTAAAGATTAAAAAAAATTATTATTTTTTATTTTTTATTTTTCATTTTTTGCATCATTAGTGAATTTTTTACATCATACATAGAGTTAATGTGTTGATGATGTGACAAATTCTATTAACTATGCTTAGTTTTAGTTTTTTGAAAACACTTTTCAAAAAATTATACTATTTTATTTTCCATATTTTTTTGATTTTTACTAATTTTTTTTAATATTTTAAGTGTTTTTTTAAAAATTTTAGACACACCTAACATAAATACACTAAAAAGAATATAATTTTTGTGAAAAAAATCTTTAAGAAATTCACTAAATACCAAAAATACAAAAAAAAAAAATGAAAAATCAGTACATTTTTGTGTATTTATTAATTTTTTAAAATAGTTTTTCATAAATAATTTGCAATTCTTCACACTTTATTGTTAAGCTAACTTCCATTAAAAAAACAAACAGAATTGCCGCATTGCCAACACATCAACTCCATATGAGATGTAAAAAAATTCACTAAAAATGAAAAATAGAAAACAAAAAAATTGGAATTTTTTTGTCTTTAGTGAGTTTTTTTTTTCAAATTTATTCATAAACATCATTACATTATAGATGCATCTTGATTAGATGCACCTAAATAAAAAAATTTTTTTATTACAGACGAAAAAAAAAATGAAAATATACTGACTCAATTACCTGTATTGTCAATTCTAAAATGAAAAGTTTATTATCATTTTTTTTTTGTCTTTAGTGAACTTTTTTTTTACTTTTTTTAGTTAAATTTGTATTTATTTTTCAAGATGCATCTAAACTAGATACATCTATAATGTAATAATGTTTATAAATAAATTTGAAAAAAAAGTTCACTAAAAATTAAAAAAAATTATTTTTTTTTGTTTTTTATTCTTCATTTTTTGCATCATTAGTAAATTTTTTACATCACACATAGAGTTAATGTGTTGATGATGTGACAAATTCTATTAACTATGCTTAGTTTTAGTTTTTTGAAAACACTTTTCAAAAAATTATACCATTTTATTTTCCATATTTTTTTGATTTTTACTATTTTTTTTTAATATTTTAAGTGTTTTTTTTTTAAAATTTTAGACACACCTAACATAAATACACTAAAAAGAATATAATTTTTGTGAAAAAAAATCTTTAAAAAATTCACTAAATACCAAAAATACAAAAAAAAAATGAAAAATCAGTACATTTTTGTGTATTTATTAATTTTTTAAAATATTTTTTCATAAATATTTTACTTTTTAAAAAAAGTAAAAACAAATGTTAAAAATTTTAAAAATATTCACTAAAAATTTAAAAAAGCACAAAAAACTCAATTGTCAAAAAACTTAATTTAGTAAACTGAAACGAAATACACTGATTAGTTTTTTTGAATGGATTTACGAGTAAAGTGAGAAAGATTGCAAATATGAAATGTCAAAGTAGGAAGGATTGCAAACTTGAAAGGCTAAAGTGAGAAAAATCAAACTTAAAGGGCCAAAGAGGGAATGATTGCAAACATGAAGGGCCAAAGTGGAAAAAAATAAAACTTAAAGAGCCAAAGTGAGAAATGGGTGAAATTTTAGGGAGGCAAAATGTAATTTATCCTAAATTTTAATAGATATATACACGAAGTAACCTTTTCACGAGTACCGTCAAATATCAAAAAATAAAAAATAAAATTAAACACATATATATATTTTTTTAAATATGTATAAAATGTCCCTGTTGAAAGATCGCCGTAGGCGTTTAGGCGTTAAAAAAGTCAGAGCCAGACCTACTTATCATCCCACTACTCTCACATAAAAGTGAACAAAATTTTAACCCCATCCTCTAAAACATAAGGGTACGTGTTACCTATTTGTTGCTAAGCTATGGTAAATTGTTAATTTGGTGCCGAGAGGTTGTGTTAGTCAGGAAAGCTCATCGAAGTAAGATTTCTCAGCATCAAGAACACCCTGCATGAACAAGACAATTTAGTAACTACTACAAGCACATATTGCAACTGGGGTGATGATATTGAACTGTTTTTCGAGTCGGGACCTTAATGATAATAATAGCTGCGTCCTTGTGCAAAACTTCATTGTACTCGTGACACGCTAGATTCTGCAACATGCCAAAACCTACTGTGATACATTTAATGTGATAAATTTAAATATCAAAAACAAAATGAGAATTTAATACCGACTAGTATCTGCTGAGCAACGGCATGATGTGAGAAGTTCCAAAGCAGCCGTTAACAGTTCGGTGAAAATAGGCTGAACCTGCATACATTCAGATGTTTTCAAATTGCAGAGTTAACATTAAATTTCATATAATAATTCACAAATGGTAGCTCAGAATCTTAAAATATCCTAGAAGTTTCATCCTTGCAACACACAGTATTCAATTTCAAAAGGTCAAGTACATAATCAGAACCTAAGAAGCTCTGATACTCCAAGATGAGTGTCATACCCATGTCTGACATAGCTGGAACACGCGTGTCCACATGTCTTACATGCTATGCAGGGTGTAAATTTTTTTTTTTTGGAAAGACATGGGGACACTTCATGGGCACGTGTCCAGTGTTTGGGGTCGAAATAAAATATATGGAAATAAAGAGGGAATGAGTAGAAAAAAAAAAATAGATATATGAACTCAAATATAGATTGACGTCTCTCGTAACTATGTATCATAAATTTATATTCATATACATAGAAAATGAAATTATATATTTAGTCATATCCTAGCATGTCTATGTCCTAATTTTCTTAGTGTGTCTATGTCCTAATGTTTTGAAAATCACTACATTCCCGTATTTGTGTCTGTGCTTCTTAGATCAGAACAAAACAATATTTGGCTAAATCATATGGGATTAGTCTAAACAATAATTTAGCTTAGTCAGCTGGGGCAGTCCAAAACCAAAAACTTACTTGACAAACAAATCTTTACTCATTAAAATAAGTTGTTCTTTCAATTTCAATTCATATAAACAAATAAATAAGAAAACCAAAAAAATCAACGGTAACTCACTTTTTGAAAATCACTACATTCCCGTATTTGTGTCTGTGCTTCTTAGATCAGAACAAAACAATATTTGGCTAAATCATATGGGATTAGTCTAAACAATAATTTAGCTTAGTCAGCTGGGGCAGTCCAAAACCAAAAACTTACTTGACAAACAAATCTTTACTCATTAAAATAAGTGGTTCTTTCAATTTCAATTCATATAAACAAATAAATAAGAAAACCAAAAAAATCAACGGCAACTCACTTGTGCCGAAATGCCAGTCCCTCCAGGATGCTGATCATATAACAGAATTCTTTCAGGAACATGGCGACTATCATGAGGGTTTACACACTCTGAAGCCAAATCTGATGAGTTGCAAATTATATATCTACATGCCAGAGTATCATGATACAGTCAGATCAACAACTGATAAATATGACAAGTTGGGTTATAGCTAATCAACTTGACTTCCCTAATGCAGCTACATATTTCACGTTTAAAATTTGAAAGAAAATAAATAAATAAATTGACAACAATTGTTAAGAAGGCTGTAACCTCAAAATTATCTATTATTTCGGCTATGTTTAGACGAACAATACAGATTTTATTAGTTTTGGTTTCCTTTTACTATAAATGTTGACAACTTACAGAGGTATCACATTAAGAAGAGCATGATCCGCAGCATGTAAGCCTGCACGGAAGGACAAGTTTTTAATCTCCACAGCTGCTTTTATAGATTGTGGGACTCGAATCCAAACAGCCTGTTTACATGTAAAGGTAAAAACAAGAAGTCAAAAGAAATGGTTAATTGGACACAACAATGCTATGAGAAACAGCCGGAAGTAAGAAATCCATAATAATGCAGAAGTGAACCAATACACACCTGTGATTCATATGAATACGTAGGAAGCAAAAGATCAACTGCATAAAAAATTTGGTTGCTTCCTCACCATATACGATAGAAACCAAACCAAGTAGTTACTTTGCAAGAATTTACTTGGGAAGTTGTTCTAGATAAGTGGATATAGGAAATCCTCGCTGGATATGCCTACATAACTGTAGAAAATGCATGTGGTTATCAACACTTATTCCAGTATCAAAAGGGTTCACAATACTTGTATAGTACTATTTGCAAATACATTCATGCAAATGGAATTAAGCTTGTAAACTATACATGGCTAAAATACAAGCAAACACAACAAAGATACGATTAAATTCTCTACAAGATAGCCAAAACGGTCATCTGGTGGCTAAATGTGGACTTCTCTATTCAAGAAGGCAGCTAACTTGAGCCGCTTCATTTTCAGTTTATCTTGCCTCTGAGATCCATATTCCACAAATTCTCCATACAAATAGGAAGAGTTGGCTGGGTTGAAATTAAGAAGATGAATCTACATGAAGGATCTCAAGTAATTGAAATTAAGGGCTTGCTAAGTTGAGCTGACTTAAATTTATTTATCAATTTTATGCTGTTAGAAATCTAATTATATAAAGCTGGAAGTGCCATGAGAGGGCTTACGCCTTATGCCTTTGTAAAGTGAAAAATCTTGTCATTTTTCACTATGATAATAACATCAAACACTATGATAACAAATGAGATTTTGCAGTTAAAGGTTTCTCACTATGATTCCCTTTGCTTTAATCTAATGAAACTTAACTTTGAGAAAACCAGATACAATATCATATATACCATTTCCAGTTATCATATGAAGGTTTCACAGAAGTATGCAGAATACTGTTGTTCATGTCTCAAGACTCATAAACTAATAAGCACTGTTAGCACAAAGAATTAAGAGCCCACATACAATTTTACCACCAATGACATGAACATCTGTGTAATCATAAGTTTTTGTGTAGTACTTCAAGTCAGCCAATTGGCATAAAGCAATTTTACTTGATATATCTAATTCTTTCACCAGATAGGTCTTGCCTTGATGCATATACACAGCACTATCATAAACCTGAAAGATCAAAAAAAATTATTAGGTTACCATTGTAACTGCATAGACCAACTAAATTTTTATTTTTTAGAATAATGGAAAATAATCTGAAGAACCAAGTATGAAGTACGATTATTATTTAAAAGAAATAGGCAGATAACATCCTTGGGCAAAAAGACCCTGAAAGATTGAGAGGCAATTGGAGAAAAAAAGGCATGAAATGTAGTTGGCTCAGCAAAATAAAAATAAATAAATAAAATTGCAAAAAGTGTAAAGAATCCGAACATAATTAGACTAGAAGTCAACCATGCACAAAAAACACTCCAAAGATCTACAACAGCAAAAGTCTTACCATGCATAAATATGAATTGCCATATATCAATATAATAATTCCCATCAAAACTCATAATCATTCTACCTGAAAGAAAGCCTTGCTTTCCTCAATCTCTTCAAGGACTTCATTCTTTTGCTTGACAATTACTTTGTACTTCTCAGTTTCAATTGCTCGTATACTAACATTATGAGAAGGCATTTTCTACCAACAAGAATACAGAAAAGAAAGATGGGAAATTAATGACTTACAGCTGCTAAAGAATTTCATCCATGATCAGATATTTTATTAACTATAAGAAGAGAGATCAGACCTATACTATTCATACAAATAATATACCTCATGCCCAATGTAACTCCAAATTCTGTTAGGAGAATCTCGTGAGGGATCAGCAATCAAGTATCCTTTAGTTTTAAGTGCCATTACGGCATTCTTTATGCGAGGACCAAAATAAGTCTCATTGTGAAGAAAGCTCAGTGAGTGTTCAACCGCAGCACAAACCAGGTGTTGTTCATGCACCTACAAGACTCCAAAAATTAGGAAAGGTTCCCCTGCTACCTCGGAACCCATAATAGACAATAATTTAACAGAAGAAAAAAAAAACAACTATCTATTTGCACGCCACAGTACACATCATTTATACTGTTCGGACATAAACTTTCAAACGAAAGTCAAATGTTTGGACATAAACTTGCGAACAAAAAACAGTTCACAAGTTTATATCCAAACAGAATGATATCTTAACAATTCATTTTTGTTCAGAAGTTTATGTCCCAAACATTTGAATTTTGTTCCGAAGTTTATATCTGAACAACGCAAATGGTGTGTACTGAGACAAACCATGGTGTGCAAACAGAATATCCCATTGTTTAGGCATTTGTTCTTCCACATCTCCACCACATTACCAAAACCGCTGCCATCATGGCCTCCAGTGCAACAGCACCAATACCACCATGCACCACCACTACACCATCCATAATTATTTTTTGCTTTTTTTTCTTTTTCTCTCATTATTTTAATCTCTCTACCCAAAACCCCCAAACCACTGCCATACTATTTGCAAAAACCCCACTAGAAGAGATGGAATGTAGCTTGCTCCTAAAGGGAAGAAAGATCTACAACCAACACACCACCGTATTTTAGATATTTGCAAAAACCGTTGATGCCATTACATTTACTCCAACTCATTCATTTTTGAGGAAATTTTACTTCAGGGGTAACTTTGAATTATGTGTTAACTTCTTTTGGAAATAAAAATACCTGTTGATTTTTAGGATCAACATGACAACACTCGATGGAACTCCTGAAGAGTTTCTGGGGAAACTTCAAAAAATACTGATCAAGAGGCCCTTCAAATGCAACATATACAGCAAGTGAGGGCTTTTCCCTTCTCCCAGACCTTCCAGCTTGCTGCCACAGACTAACATTAAATAAACAGAAAAATATAAGAACAGCTGAAAGAAAAGATTACCTTACTAATAACACAAACCAAATTACATTAGTTCTATACCTAGTGATACTACCAGGAAAGCCTAGATGCAGGGTTACATCAATATGTCCAACATCAATACCCAACTCTAAGGCATTAGTTGCAGCAACACCACAAAGATTCCCGCTAAAAAATTCACTCTCAATTTTTCTCCTATCCTGCTCCATCAATCGTGTAATGTCAAGGCACATTATTGAGCAAATTAAAAAGAACCACAGGCTGTTGGTGATAATGCAGACATCAGCAGAGGCTCAAAACAACCCAATTATGAAATATACATAGAAATTAAAATATAACAAAGATATGTTAAGTGTATATACACAATACTAAACAGCACAAAATGTCAGTCACAGTAATACTGGCAATTGTTTTATCTGTGTCCACAGAATTAAACGTCAACATCAGGATTTTTAACTTTCGAATGACAAACTAGGCTATCAGCCAAACTAGGCTTTTGACATAATAAATGAGATATGTAAGAGGACGAGGAAGAAAATGAGAACTCTACAAAGGACTTTAGTTTTTTATCCAAAGGCTCAAAGCATAACAAAACCTAGAAAGAATAATAAAAACATAAGTGCAAGGAGGGAATAATATATAACTAAAGAGCCTCAAGGAGGTAAAAAGTAAACTTCAGAGAATGCAACCTTGATTCACAAAATAATTAGGAGATTAAAAGTACCTTAATCAAAACTATTTATTATTTTCTCTAATTATTTACATAAAGACCACAAAAGGCAAGTTCACCTTAGCCATCGTCCATTCCCATATCTAGAGCATCAGGTGCTTTAAGAGCATGGTGACGTTGGAATTCTACAGTGAAAAATGAAGCAAAGAAATGCATTACTTTTCTGCCATACATCAGATGATAGTAACACAAGCACCAAAACTTCTCTCCAATCAAAGGGTTTTTCATTTCTTATATGATTCATCAACATCACCCATCATCATTGTTCGCAGAAAATGAAGAACAAAAATACTGACCTGAACCAGATGGGGTGCTGTCTCCTGAAGAATCTCACGCCTTATCATAATTACAGATATCAGATTACAGCATCTCTTTAATCCAAAAATTGAATGAACATCAAAGTTAAAGACTTAAAAAATAAAATGGGTTAATGTTACATACATATAGCATAAAACAAGTTCACAAAGTTTGCGTGTTTTGCAGAATACAATGCAACGTAGCCTATGTTGAGCAATTTCAGCAAAAAGACATGAAACCTCCAAAATCGGGCTGCAAAATAGGAAAAAAAAAAAGGAAATTCGGAAGGGGGGCTGTTAATATAATAATAATAATAATAATAAAAAAGGAAAAAAAAAAAAAAAGAAAAAAAAAAGAAGAAAAAGAAAGAGGTTGCTTATTTGGGAGATCCCAAACAACCACATATTTGGGATATGACATTTTTTATTAAAATAGTTAATAAAGACAAAATAAATTAAATTAATTAATAAGATAAAATATCACATTTAAACCATAATTAGTTCATTTTTTTCTTACAAATATTAAATCAATTAAAAAAAAGTCAACAATCATTTCGAATACAACTTTTTTAATCAGATTAAAATAACGAAACAGCCAAAAAAAAAAAAAAAACTAATTAAAGTAGTCAAATTTTCCAAGGAAGCCAATATAAAAGAATACAAGAACTCTTAGAATAAATTATTTGGAGAAAATATAAAAAAATACAAAACTTTGTTGGTAGGGAAATTCCGTACAACCTTGGGATAAATTACAAATACACCTCTTGGGGTTTGATTAAAGAAAAAGAAAATTTAAAAAATAAAATTTTCTAAAAAATATTATCTCAAAATAAGAACCAAACAAATTGATTATTTTTAGGATAAATTACAAATGCACCTCTTGGGGTTTGATTAAAATATGAATCGTCCTTTGTAGTTTTGAAAATTATATTCCACCATCTGAGATTTTTAAATTCATAATAAATCACCAATTTTATTAATAAATCATCGAGTCAACTAATAATTTTTAATGATGTTAAAAATATGTTTCAATTAATAATTTGTGTAATTTTATTATTGTATAGGAGAGTAATCATGAATTTCATTTTTTTTTATTAATTCTGTTAAATAAAAAATTCTAATAATGTGTTGTTGACGTCTAAAAATTCTAAAATTCTAATAATGTGTTCTAAAATTCTAAAATTCTAATATTCTAAAATTCTAATAATGTGTTCTAAAATTCTAATAGTCGCCAATTTTTTTTGGTTAAAAAATTCTAAAAATTCTAATAATGAATTTTATTATTGTCCATTGTGTTGTTGACGTCTACCCCACGGATGTATTGTCTAATAATGAAACACACGAAGATTCCACAGTCCAACCTGCAGTCACGTAATATGTTAATTCACTTCCACAATACATTGATTGGGTTCGAGCAAACAAGATAATAAAACAGTACTTACGACTCTGGGGCTTATTGCGAACAATCCACAACAGATGTAAGTGTGCCATTAAAATCCTCTGCCTCAACATCATGATTTCCAATTCTTGGCTTCACAAAATTATTATGGTGTTCAGCCACCCACTGTTTCTGTTCACAAATTTAATGTTAATACAATTACGTGCCTGGTTACGTGAACATATCAACTTAACCATTTGTCACTCATGCATACTCAAACTCAAAACTGATATAGTACCATGTTACCACTACCATTTCTTAACAAATAAATATACCACCTACCACTTTCAAAGTCTCGTTGTAATGCTCATCGTGCACACCACGTCTTGGCCTCAAAGAGTTGTAATGTTTCCAATCCCCGTTGTCTGAATCGTGTACCATGACAGTCTAGTGGTTAGCATGGTATATTGGGTATAAAGTGTATCTGGAACCTCGTGTTGCCTTTGTGTGTACGTTTAAGTACTTTGTTCGTGACAAAGCGCTTGTGTTACGCATTATGTCCTGCACATACATTCAATGTCCACGTTGAAATTGTTAGCAGGAATACATGTACGGGTCGTGTGTTCACAGCACAACGGGCGGTAGTGGGGTTACTTACCGAGCACACGCTACTGTACACATACGCAAAGCCAAGTCCCAAAACAGGTGAAACGAGCTCTCATTCCCTCTCTGAAGTTAGCTAGTGAAGCCCACTCTTCCCACCCTCCTTCACGCGCCGAGCAGCAGACAGAGCGTCGCTCCACTCGCATGCACGCTCCCACCTGCAGCTTAAAGAAGAAGACGACCGCGTGGCAGCCATGTCATCGCTACGCGTCGTCACGTCAGCGCCACGTGTGCCCACGTGTCTGACACGTCAGCTCCATTGACCACGCCGCTAACCGAGCTGACTAAGCCGAGCCGAAGCCAAGCCGCCAAGCTAGATTTGCGTCGTTGACCAGAGTTGCGCCGTTTCCAAGCCGCGTTGACCAGCCGTTGACTCAGCCAAACCGGGGAAATCATTCGGTGCTTCCCAGGCGCACCAGATTCCGCAGATTTGAACCGTCCAAACTATTTTGGCTTGATCAGAGCCATTCTGAGTCCCTTTTTGACGATCTAATAGTGATTTTCGACTATTTGGAGTATTCCGGACACATCCGTACGGTCAGATTTTTCATTCAGAGTTTTCTGTAAAAAGACAGTATATGATGGAGGATTCCACATCAACTTCAGAATCTATGTTCAAGCTAACTCCTTCCAATTATGCAATTTGGAAGTCACGGATGGAAGACATCCTGTTTTTAAAAGACTTGTCTGATCCCATTTTTATAAAGGGGGTTAAACCTGAAGGAGTGAAAGATGATGACTGGATAAAGATGAACCGCAAGACTATCGCTTGTATCAGACAATGGATAGACCACGGTGTGTTCATCATGTTGTCGAAGAGACAGATGCCTATGCTCTTTGGACAATGTTAAACGACATGTACCAGTCAAAGACCGCCCGAAACAAAGCCTTGGTGATGAGAAGGCTAGTAAATCTGAAGTTGAAGAATGGTGTGTCTATCGCCGAGCACACCAGTGAATTCAAAAATCTGGAGAATCAACTTGCAACCGTCAAGATGCGCTTGGACGATGAAATGCAAGCCGTACTACTGCTCAGTTCTTTACCGGACAGCTGGGAGACATTGGTGGTTTCTCTCAGCACCTCTGCACCAGAAGGGAAACTGACCATGAGTATGGTCACAGACGCCATGTACAATGAAGAAACAAGAAGGAAAGGCATGGGAGGTAATCAGTCCCATAATCAGTCTCATGCTCTTGTCACAGAAGATAGAGGCAGAGACAGAGGTAAATGAAGAGGTAGAGGAGGAAGCAAGAGTAGAGGCAGCTGGAACAACATGAGTAAATCCAGAGACAACAAAGGTCGAGGTAACTCCAGCTTCACTTGCTATCATTGTGGCCAGGAGGGTCACTTAAAGAGAAACTGCCCAAGCTGGAAAGATAAAGGCCAAAGCAGTAAGTCAAAAGGAGATGAGAACACAACAGCCACAACAACTGATGAAATACTTCTTGCAATTGGTGAAAAAGAAGATTGCCTTTATGTGGCTGACTACAGCTACACAGAATGGGTGTGTAGACACCCCATTTTTGACCGACCTTAAGACTCAGACGTCACCGATTGAGCGCTTGGTGATGTTGCATATCGTGCTCATTCAGAGGTTTCAGAGTCTCGGCTACGAGACTTGCCTCTGGACTTCCGGACTCTTTCATGCTTTGCCTCGGTTTGCGAACCAGGCTTTGTTTTCTCTATTTTCTCTTCCCGAAGGGAGGGAGAGGTCTCGTAGATCATCTCTCAGTGGCCGTAGGCTACGTTTCATGGTCGTAGGCCATTTTGCCCGTTTGGAGTCCGTTTTCCGATTTTTCGGAGCCGTTGGCCGTGTGCCTCGGTTCGGGACCGCTTAACTACCTCCGTTTGCTCCGATTTTTGGCATGAATCTTATTTTCTCCCTTTTGAGGGACACTGTGGCTCGAGGGACCAACTTTGTGATCGAACACCACTTCCAGTGCCTAACAGTCAGTTTTCGGGGCCTCGGGCTGCGCGTTTCGGCCCCCGAACCTTCATCTTGCATCGGTTTGGATTCATTTTTGGCAGGGACCTCTGTTTCATTGTTAAGAAGGTCATAGAAGGGTGAGAGGACAGTAATTGTTCTGACAACCAGTTTTCTTCCTCCATCGCCCTCCGTCGCCCGTTTTTCTCACTCGAAAGCCAATGTTGACCACCCTAAGGCCACTTTTTCCAGCCCTAAACCACATATTTGTGTTGTACACACCTGAGAGGCCACCAATATCATATGGCCGGCCAGTAATTGTGTGTGACCCTTTTGCACCCCTCCTAAAAGTGGCCTTTTCTCTCTCCTGGTTCACTTTCTCCAGTTTTTGACCACATGGTTGTGTTGTGCACACATGGGAGGCCACCAATCTGGGGTGGCCGGCCACTAATACTTCTTGAGCCTTTTGACCCTTGGCCGGCCGGCCATGGGGAGGGCCGGCCGGCCACCTGCAACTTCAATACCCGGCCGGCCATGATCCTTGTCCCAAGTGCATTCCAGCCATGCATTCTGTTTTGCACTTCATCCATGTCCGAGGGTTTGGCCTTTTGGGAGGGAAACTTGAATTTGAAATTCCCCCCCTTTTTTCCTACACTCTTGCCTATATAACAGCACCTCCAGCTCCCATCTGAAGGGTTACAAAATTTTCTCTAAGCCTCCTATATTGTATCTATCTCTCTCTACACTCCAACCCTCAAAACCTCCTAAACCCTACACCATTTCTACTCCATCTCCAAGCCAACCAATCCACCATCCTTCCCAACACTTGGAGCTGGTTTTTCAGAGGCAAGGAGCACCTTTTCTCAAGCCAAGAGGCTGTTGAAGTTTGGTCTACAAGGGTGAGCAATACTTTCCCTCTTTTTGAGCTTCTTTTGCATGCTTTCTAAGCCATACTTGCTTCCATTTTTGGGCTCCGACCCTAACTGAAAATAGCATTATTTTGAGTCCCTTTTCATGTTTGTTTAAGGGCTTTTCCCTGTTTGAGGCTTCCTTTTTACACTTGCTTCTTTACCTCTCTTGTGTGCCTCTTTCTTGCATAGTATTTTAGGCCTATTTTTAAACTGTTTTGAGCTTGGTTATAAACTGTAAAGTTGCTTATTTTGAGCCATTCTTCAACATTGTTGAAGGTCTCTTCACTGTTTGAAGCTTCCTTTTGTCACTTGCCTCTTTATCCCTCTTTTGGCCTTATTTTTGCATGTTTTGTTAGCCCCTTGTGCTTGTATTTTTGGGCTCTGGTCCGAACTGTAAATGGCCTTATTTTGACCCCCTCTTCATGTTTGATCAAGGGACCTTTTCTGTTTGAAGCTCCATTTTTTCTCTGTGTTTAAATCTCTTTTTAGGCCTTATTTTTTATAGTATTTTAAGCTTGCATGTGCACTGTTTTGGGTTTGATCATAAACTTTAAAATACCATGTTTTGGGCCACTCTTCAACTTTGTTGAAGGGCCCTCCTCTTTTTGAGGTCAGAAACCATCACTTGCTTCTTTGTCTCCCTTTTGGCCCATTTCTTGCACAATGTTTTAGGCCTGTTTTTGTTTAGATCCGTGGCTTGTTGTAAACTGTAAAGTGCTTCATTTTGAGCCCCTCTTCAACTTTGTTGAAGGGCTCTTGGCCATTCAGGGCCAGCAGCTGCTATTTGCTTCATTACCTCTCTCGCGGGGCCATTTTTGCATGCTAGCTTAGTCCTATTTGTGTCCATTGTTTGGCCTTACTTAAAACTGTAAATATGCTTGTTTTGGGACTGTCTTGATTCTGTCTTCACAC
>NW_021027156.1:833176-892112 GCF_004153795.1 Camellia sinensis | reverse complement strand
CTTATGATGGTTAGATTGGGGCATGTTTCAATTAGCATACCGGTATGACAGCATGTTGCATTCATTCATCTGTTTTGCATGCACCGGGCTCGGCGCATCATACTAACTGCATTTGTATTTCAATTCCAAGATTGAATACTTGTTAGCTGTTGCACCTCATATGCCATGTTTAGAATAGCCGAGCCTGCTATAGTTGCATTCTTGCATGTGTTGCATTAGGCATTTCAGCATATTTAGGATCATGCATGGATTTCTAATTAGCTTCTGTTTTGGCTTGGAGTACTTGGTAAGTTTTATGCTTTAGCATCCTTGCATGCATGTGAGTGACTGCCATGATAGCATGCTTACCATGAGGCTATATGCTTATGTGATATAACTGCCTGAATGTCTGTGGGTGAAGGTTTGGTTATTTAAATTGGAACAATTCATCAAATGTGTGTTTTAAGCCCACTAGATAGTGGCAAAATCATGTTTTCTAAGCCCACATGAGGGTGGCAAATCCACGTCTTATCCCACTTGCGGGTAGCACCATCAAACCATTTTCAAACAAACAAACATGAAATGTTTTGTTCCAATTCAGGCGATCCAGTCTATACTTGTATGCTGTGCGCATCACATAGTAAATCTAGGCTAATAACCGGAATAAGAACGCATAATGTTTTCAAAAATAGATATCATGGTTAGTAGAGGCCGATCTTTGATCGGGCGAACGGGAGTGCTCACGAAGTGACCTTCCCCAATCGTACCCAAGTTCCCGAGCCAAGGCAACTTTGGTGATGACGGACACCGGACACGTGGCCTTTTGGCACCGAGTCAGGGTTTCCTAAATTTCAAATAAATAAACATTTAGGTGGCGACTTTGTATCTGGCAAAGCAGTCCATGTTTGGCACTTCTTTCAAAAATCTGTTTTCTCAAAACGATTTGTCGGATTTGGAGTCTTTGGTTCAGACTTAGAACCCTGACAATTGAGAGTCCGAATTGTAGTGAGCCCAATATCGAACGGAACGGGGGACTCGTTCCTCCCGGGGCGTTCGGGGACGTCTACAGTTTCTGGCGACTCTGCTGGGGAATTAGAGAACTTGACTCGAACTCATGATATCTGGTTTTGGCTACACTTGTGTGTTTCTTTGCATTGCATTTGCATTGGTGCGCCTAGGACACCGTGTTTGCCATCTGCTATTCCCGAACGGTTTGCCGGAGGCTTGTCTTGTCAAGGCATGACCATAAGGCTGACCGGTTGTGGGCTCTGCCAGTATGGGAACACAAACCCCGGTTTTACCGGGGCACCCTTTTGACCATTCGACCTAGTGCATATTCGGATCCATAGTGACCATTCCAAACTAGGACAGGTTGCTTACCCATTTATAGGTTGTTTGAAACCATTGCGTGCGTAGTGAAACCCTAGCTCCTGACAAAATAGGACAGGGAAAACCCTACCCTAACTTAGGGGTGTTTTGGCTCTCAATTATCTGTTATGTGCTGTCAGAGTGTGTCTCTATAGGGGTTACATGTATCAATCTACAAGTTTGGGCATCAGGCCTGCGGGCACCAGTTTAATAGTTTGGGCATCAGGCCTGCGGGCATCAGTATCTGGGAATCAGTTTTACCTGAGGGTATCAGTTCACCGGCAGAATTTTGGGCAGAATTCAGTAGAGAGCACACTCATTCAACTATGCTCATATCTGTTCAGGTGAAATCAGGCTGAGATGCTGCATGTTTTCTCTTTTGCTAGGTAGTCTTGGAACCCTAGCTTCAGAAGGCTCTGATATCCCCCGAGGTTCATCAGACTTGTGCTGATAGACTTTGTCAGGTCAGAGATTCAGTTCAGGGGCAAATCAGTGCTCCTCCGCCAGAGGCAGGGTAAAAGGGGCCAGTTAGGCACAAATTACCGGTTCAACAGTTACCAAATTGGTGGCCCTTATCCACCCCACCAGTGAATAGTCAGGCTGAGGCCTCAGTTTTTATCAGTTTTTAGTCACCCCACCAGTCAGTCAGCCGGAACAGCAGAACATGGCTGGAATAGAGGAAATGATGCGTCAACTCCAAGAAAGTATGAAACTCATGCAGCAAGACGTTGCCCGCCAGATGGAATTTGCCAAATAGCAGGCTGCGATCATGGCCCAGCAGACTGAGCTAATCACCAGGCTGCAACAGCAAAATGGAGCATCTGCTTCGCACCAAGCCCCTCCCCCACCAGGAGTTCCAGCACCCGAGGAGGCACCAAATGTCCAGGGAGATACGAACATTCCGACAGGATCGGCTCCGCCCCCAATCTTACCCCAGCTGTCTAAAGCACCGATCAACTTACCGGATTCACCCTTTGAGTGCGAGTTAGACCCTACAGCGCTGAAGGTGAGCAAGCTAGAAAAGATGTTCAAGAAATCTTAGGGAGTAAAATCCATTCCGGACATTGAGGAAAAAACACTCCAAAGATCTACAACAGCAAAAGTCGAAGCTTTATCATGCATAAATATGAAGTGCCATATATCAATATAATAATTCCCATCAAAACTCATAATCATTCTACCTGAAAGAAAGCCTTGCTTTCCTCAATCTCTTCAAGGACTTCATTCTTTTGCTTGACAATTACTTTGTACTTCTCAGTTTCAATTGCTCGTATACTAACATTATGAGAAGGCATTTTCTACCAACAAGAATACAGAAAAGGAAGATGGGAAATTAGTGACTTACAGCTGCTAAAGAATTTCATACATGATCAGATATTTCATTAACTATAAGAACAGAGAGATCAGACCTATACTATTCATACAAATAATATACCTCATGCCCAATGTAACTCCAAATTCTGTTAGGAGAATCTTTTGAGGGATCAGCAATCAAGTATCCTTTACTTTTAAGTGCCATTATGGCATTCTTTATGCCAGGACCAAAATAAATCTCATCGTGAAGAAAGCTCAGTGAGTGTTCAACCGCAGCACAAACCAGGTGTTGTTCAAGCACCTACAAGACTCCAAAAATTAGGAAAGTTCCCCTGCTACCTCGGAACCCATAATAGACAATAATTTAACAGAAAAAAAAAAAAAACAACTATCTATTTGCACGCCACAGTACACATCACTTATACCATTCGGATATAAACTTTCAAACGAAAGTCAAATGTTTGGACATAAACTTGTGAACAAAAAACAGTTCACAAGTTTATATCCAAATAGAATGATATCTTAACAATTCATTTTTGTTCAGAAGTTTATGTCCCGAACATTTGAATTTTGTTCCGAAGTTTATATCTGAACAACACAAATGGTGTGCAAATAGAATATCCCATTGTTTAGGCATTTGTTCTTCCACATCTCCACCATATTACCAAAACCGCTGCCATCATGACCTCCAGTGCAACAGCACAAATACCACCATGCACCACCACTTCACCATCCATAATTATTTTTTGCTTTTTTTTTCATTTTCTCTCATTATTTTAATCTCTCTACCCAAAACCCCCAAACCACCACCATACTATATGCAAAAACCCCACTAGAAGAGATGGAAGGTAGCTTGCTCCTAAAGGGAAGAAAGATCTGCAACCAACACACCACCATATTTTAGATATTTGCAAAAACCGTTGATGCCATTACATTTACTCCAACTCATTCATTTTTGGGGAAATTTTACTTCAGGGGTAACTTTGAATTATATGTAAACTTCTTTTGGAAATAAAAATGCCTGTTGATTTTTAGGATCAACATGACAACACTCGATGGAACTTCTGAAGAGTTTCTGGGGAAACTTCACAATATACTGATCAAGAGGCCCTTCAAATGCAACATATACAGCAAGTGAGGGCTTTTCCCTTCTCCTAGACCTTCCAGCTTGCTCCCACAGACTAACATTAAATAAACAGGAAAATATAAGAACAGTTGAAAGAAAAAATTACCTTACTAATAACACAAAGCAAATTACATTACTTCTATACCTAGCGATACCACCAGGAAAGCATAGATGCAGGGTTGCATCAATATGTCCAACATCAATACCCAACTCTGAGGCATTAGTTGCAGCAAAACCACAAAGATTCCTGCTAAAAAATTCACTCTCAATTCTTCTCCTATCCTGCTCCATCAATCGTGTAATGTCAAGGCACATTATTGAGCAAATTAAAAAGAACCACAGGCTGTTGGTGATAGTGCAGACATCAGCAGAGGCTCAAAACAACCCAATTATGAAATATACATAGAAATTAAAATATAACAAAGATATGTTAAGTGTATATGCACAATACTAAACAGCACAAAATGTCAATCACAGTAATACTGGCAATTGTTTTATCTGTGTCCACAGAATTAAACATCAACATCAGTTTTTTTAACTTTCGAATGACAAACTAGGCTATCAGCCAAACTAGGCTTTTGACATAATAAATGAGATATGTAAGAGGATGAGGAAGAAAATGAGAACTCTACAAAGGACTTTAATTTTTTTATCCGAAGGCTCAAAGCATAACAAAACCTAGAAAGAATAATAAAAACATAAGTGCATGAGAGGGAATAATATATATAACTAAAGAGCCTCAAGGAGGTAAAAAGTAAACTTCAGACAATGAAACCATGATTCACAAAATAATTAGGAGATTAAAAATACCTTAATCAAAACTATTTATTATTTTCTCTAATTATTGACATAAAGACCACAAAAGGACAAGTTCACCTCAGCCATTGTCCATTCCCATATCTAAAGTATCAGTGCTTTACGAGCATGGTGACGTTGAAATTCTACTGTGAAAAATGAAGCAAAGAAATGCATTACTTTTCTGCCATACATCAGATGATAGTAACACAAGCACCAAAACTTCTCTCCAATCAAAGGGTTTTTTCATTTCTTATATGATTCATCAACATCACCCATCATCATTGTTCGCAAAAAATGAAGAACAAAAATACTGACCTGAGCAATATAGCCAGCATGATAAGCACATATGGAGTTTTGATTGAGTATTCAACTCATGGTTTTAGAAGTTTACATCAAAGGATTGTTTGTTTAATTCTATACAAAAGAGAGAGTTGTTCTTCGGTGGATTCTGAAGAATACGAGTATGAAGCTTTGGTGGATTCTGGAGTGGCTCATCGTCAAGACAATTCCGAGGTAAAGACGGGGTTGGAAGAGACACATAGAGGTTGGTTCAATTCAGGCGTGGATTCGCTAGGTAATTGAGAGTATACCTGTGTAATTCCTTTATATCTTCTTAGTGGATTGTTTTGTAGCTGTTGCCCGTGATTTTTTATCACAATTGGAGGTGCTCCAATTGTGGTTTTTTCACGTAAAATCGTTGTATCGATTTGTCTTGATTGTTTGATTGGGATTGTTGTTTACTGTTTAAAATTGATACATAATCACAAATCAACATCTAGGGGATTTCTAGATTTTTCAACTAGTTTACAAACATCTGAAGGACAAGAAATAACTTCGTGAAAGACAGTGTGTGCAATAATTTTCTATGACAATAAACATAAGGATTTCTTACCTTGAGCGTCTAAAAATAATATCTTTATCTAATGATTCCTTTTTATCTATGACATTTGTAGTTCTCTTCGAGACCTACTGTAACAACCTCGAACTCCGATTAACGCTAATCTATGATTAATTATGCCTAACAATAATTAAGAAGGGATTCTGAATTAATTTGCATGAGTGTGTGTTGCATTATTTATGTTTGTATCTGTTTAGCATAGAAAGATCTGTTCATATTTTAGCTTCGGTTTGCAAATTGAGGGCCTTATCGGCATCCAATTCAGAAATTGACTTGACTTATGTGTTAATTGAGAATTTTAGAATTTTATGGTAAGTTTAATTGAAATCTGATTTGGAACGATTAAATTAGATTAAATTTATGCCATTTGATTAGTTTTGTTTACCTATCACTTAGTGAGCCTTTTTGACCCCACTAACTCATTTCCTTGCATTCAACCCACACACTCATGAGCTCACACACACACAAACGTGACAAAGGGAGAGTAGAGGGAAATTGAGCTCAAACAAAGATTTGGCTAGGAAATTGAAGACAATTTGAGGCCTTGGGTTAGAATCACACTTGAATTCAACCTTAGGTGAGAACTATACTCTTAAACTTTGTATTTATGATAATAAGTATGTGAATTCAAGAGAGTTAGGTGTGCAATTAAGCTAAGATTGAAGAATTAAAGCTCAATACATACATATATATGTAATTCATGGCAGTTGAGGTTGTTTTTCCAAAGGATTCTTGCATGCATGTCATGATCCTAGCTTTGTTTTGGAAATCCTTCATGTTCTATGTCATTTTGTCATAGTTGATCATGTTTTGAGAAGCTTTGGTTCAAAGAATTGCATGCAAGACATGTTCATGTATTATTCTTGAGTCTCAAGTTGAAATTTTGCACAAATGGCAAGCTTTTGAGCTATGGTTCTTGAATTAATCCTTGGAACATGTTGTTTTATGAGTCTCTATGAGTTTTCTAAAGTTTTGGCCTAGAAAAATTGAGTTTGATGTCTTGGAGGTTGAATTTGAACATGTGAATCAAATCTGGAAATTCCAGAAATTTGATCCACGCTCGAGCGGGGGACTTCATGCTCGAGGGGAGCAAGCACTCTGAGTGCGTGCACTTCCGCTTAAGCGACGTGAGTCACGCTCGAGCATTAAATGCATGTATCCAGAAGTTCATGTGTTTTACAGTCCGCTCGAGCGAGGGAAGTCACGCTCGAGCGAGGGTCTGAGTCTCACGCTCGAGCGGGGATCGAGCGTGAAAAACATATATCCAGTACTTTTGTCAAGTTTGCAGTCTACTCTAGCAAGTAAATCCACGCTCGAGCGAACCTTCACTTTCTACATGTCCGCTCGAGCGTAGAAAGCCACGCTCGAGCGTGAACCCCATTTTTAGCAAAAAATTTGAGAAATGTTTTCAAGTGTATTGTAGCATCCTCTTTCCATCCTAGGCATTCCTAGACCATATTTAAGACACTATAATGAGGTTAAAAACTAAAAACACACCCAAAACAAATAAAGCAAGTTACGCATAATTTGAGCGTGTGATTCAAGTGTGAATTTGTATGTAGGTTTGTGTAGGTCGCGTGCCTCAAACCATTTGATTAATCTGCTCTGTTTGTCTGCACCCAAAGCCAACTGTGAGTAATAACTCTGTAAAGTTATGTTTAATTACAAGTATTTTCTGACTAATATGATACGATCTGTTTCTGAAATACTATTTTATGAATTATGAATGAATGTCCATTTTTTTAAAATGTATTTGTGACATCCTTAGCTCACGTGGCCCTCGCCCGAGGGTAACAATACCGTGGCCAATATGCACGTGGCCCTCGCCCAGGGGTAACAATACTGTGGCTTATATTCACGTGGCCCTTGCCCGGGGGTAACAATACCGAGGCCTATATTCACGTGGCCTTTGCCTAAGGGTAACAATACATGGCTACTTGCACAAGATATAGACCTTTGTGGTCGTCGGTACCAACTATACATGTGGGTCGTAGGACCAAGTTGATATGACGGCTAATGGGTGTACCACGTATGATCCTATGGAAAGTCTGAATATGAATATGAGTGTGTATCCGAATTAAACTCTGGTTTACAATTGGAATATGCTTATGACTCTGTTTCCGACATGAATATGTTGTGATATAAACTCTGAAATCTAACTTTGTACTGGACATCATTCATCAAAACTCTATACCTAGTTATTATTCACTAGGTTCTATCTCACTGTATTATTTATATATATGTAGGTGAGCAGGCACGTGACCAGGCCTGAGGTACCGCCTGGTGAGTTTTTGTGTTAGCCAGCTATCACGCCTCCCGTGGAGGTTCCCTTTTGAGATCTACCCGGGTTTATTGTCTATGGGACTTTTGTATTTCTGAAATGTTTATGTCTGGCCTGAACATGTAGTAATCTTGTATATGTGGCTTGGATGATGTAAGGCTACTATATTTAAATGCCTTATATGTATGTATGCAAACATGTATATGAAAAGTTTCAAATATTCTGTCCCATATATGTCTGCACAGCTCTATGAACTATGTAACTTTGTATATTTACTTCCGCAACCCCTATTATATATATTATTATGTTCAGAGGCCTTCGGTAATCCAAAGATTACTGGCCGGTTACGATGCTAAACCCTTAGGAGCGGGTTTGGGTTGTGACACCTACAATCCAGAAGTGCACACAAGTAGATAAAGCAACATCCCTTGGAACAATAGCTACTCCGAAAAATAGCACCAGAATAGTGTCAAAAAAAATATACAGTTTTTGGACATAAAGGAGGATTCCAGAGGACAAAGAGCTTTTGACCAGAAGGGCTACCATCATTTTGAATCAACTCCATTGTTGGTAGATTAGCAAGTTCCTAAACCATAGGAAAAAGATATGTTTCAGATGAACAATATGATGTCAATGCATGTGATAAATATTACAGTTAATAAGCACACATAAGCGCGCACACACAGAGATTAAAGCAATTGAAAATGGTTCCTGAGAAATCATCATAAACCTCATATTTGAATGTTAGAAAGATAATGTATACAACTATTGAAGTGTTTCATGTAGAAACCAATATTAAATTGGTAGCACCATGAGAATTTGAACATGAATTGTGGAATGAAAGCAGAAATGGTAAATAATTACTCAAAAGACCAGGATTCATGAATGGGCATTGAAGTTGACCATGACCATAAAAAAGACATCCTACAAATAACTACAATAAATTATGGACATTCCCCCCCACCCCCCAACCACCACCACCAAAAAATAAATAAATAAATAAATCAAAGTTTTACCATAGCATGTTCACGGGGGTTTGCAGAAGTTGCAGTACAAAAGTGAAAAGAAGGATCACTACCATACACTGCACAAATAAGCAGGCTGAGAAAATAAGAGCTTTCCAAGAAATAAAAAAGGAAGAATTAAGTGGAAGGAAAAACCCATATCTTTTCCAAACCATATAGGGAAAAAGTACCATGAAAACAGAGCCGCCGAAGTCTCCTCAATATAAGAGCAGTATGACATCCAAATGCTCCTTTATACGTATGGGCTTCATCAATGACAACAAACCTGATTAATAAGAATAGAGGGGAAAGGAAACCAAATAAATAACAAAATAAAAGTATGTCACATTGTGATCAAGAAATAATATAATGATATTATCTATAAATGAAAAGCATTTTGCGGAAAAATACAAGTTTACAAATAGGAATTATCTCAGTCACTTCCAAAGCAAAACTAGAGACCACTGTAAAACAAACATTACCTAAGATTTGATAAAATCCGTCTGAACTGCCCATGGAATGGCAAGATGGACATGTTTAACATATCTGGATTTGTGATCAACTGCACATGAATTAACAAAATTTCAGTATGATATGACGACATAAGGCAGCCAGCTTAAGGAAAACTGACTGTCTGAGACAACCAAAACTTACTAAAATACCAGTCTAGCATTATCACGCAGCCAAATCCTGTCTGTCTGGGAAGTGTCACCGTCATAGATACCAATATCTAAGCTAGTATCAAAATCTTTTGTCATAGCTAACAAAGCTCTAAGTTGATCTTGTGCTAAAGCCTGCACCAATGAACAATTTGAAGTATAAATAATGAATAAAAAGCCAAAAACAGACAACAAAAAAGCCATTCTCCACCAAATCAAAATACAACGCATTTTGTAATTCAATTTTATTCAGTAGAACCAAGGCACATCACCAAGAATAATACAACAAAATTAACGCATGAGATCTATTCCTGTGAACCTTTGTCGGAAAGAGGTACAGAGCACACGCTAACAAATTCTGGGACAGTACTTCTAGTACTGGCTGATTGTAGCAAAGAGATTTCCCCACTGGATGTCATTGATGCCACAACTACATGCTTGCCAGCAAGGGAAGCCCGAACAGACTCTGCCTGCAGATACCAGAAGAATTAAAGTTCATTCAGAATTTTGGCTCAGAAAAGGATTGCAGTTCAAGATAACATCCATACCTGGTGGCTATACAACCTAGTAATTCCAATACATTTCAGAGCATATTTCATTTTCTCTGACAGTTCATTTGGGATTTCAACATGGCAGGCAACCCTGGCACTAATTTTTTCAACATGCACCATCTGCATCAGAATAGTCCAGCGCTCAGCACAGCATTCCACATAAGATTTAAATAGAAGGCGGTTTTTATGTCCACATCTAAGGTCCCCAGGCCAAAGAGATCTTCTTAGTTTAATGTTTTTCAGTTAGCTATTCCTAACCTCCAGTCCCAATCCCCTCCCCAGACAAGATGAAAGAAAAAGAGAAAATAACTACAAAGGAAGAGACAAAGGAAGAAACCTGTCCCCAAGCTCCAATGCCCTTTTTGAGATGTTCAACCATTTTCACAGGTAGCAATGGATTCGTATCCTGCGAAGTCAATGGTTATTACAATGGCTTTTAGACACATTATCTTTGACTAAAGACTAAAAGAAATTGAAAGTATCAACTGATCAGCATAAACCCACAAAAAAATAAAGGCTAGTCAAGGATCTAGTATCAGCTCCAAGTACATATGAGTCTATGACAAGCTAATCGACACTACTCTAAAAAGCTCCTAATAAATAAAGAGAAACATCAGAATGCTTTTTATTTTCAGTTTTTAGAAAGGACAAAAGAATTCGACTATTTAGAGCATCTCCAATGATAAATTTCTTTTTTCATTAAATTTGAGAAAAAAAAGGATGATTTTCTCAATTTGATACTACTGGCTCCAATGGTGAACTTTCATCAAATCTACGCTGGGACAACCGGTTGGTCGACCGGCTGGTCGACTGGTAAGGTATATATATATATATATATATATATATATATATATTTTAAATTGTTTGAACCTTTTTTTGAACTGTTTAAACCCTTTAGTGGTCGACCGGCTGGTTGACCGGTAAGGCAAATTTTTTTTTTTGAATTGTTTAAACCTATAAATTTGAACTGTTTGAACTTTTTAGTGGTCAACCGGCCGGGCAATCGGCTGGTCGACCGGTTCCTCTCCCCCAACAGTAACAAACAGTAATTTGCTGAAATTTGGGCGTGTTCTCACTTTGGTGAAATGTTTGGTGAATTCTCGATTTGATACCGATTTGATAAAACCGTTGGAACTCCAAACAGTAACTTTTTCACCAATTTTCAAATTTGATGCCAAGTTTGGTGAACCGTTGGAGCCAAACCTATGTTATATTTATTATATTATTCCATAAACACCCATGTTATTTTTCCTAAAACACATGTAGCGAAGTAAAATTTCACACAACCAATTTTTTCAGTTAGTAATAATAAATTCATTAAAGACGGCTAAAAGGAATGCCACACGTATACAGCTGGAAAAAAATAAAAAATAAAAAAAGACCTATACTCCTCCACATGTATCAAAAAGCTCAAAAGGACCTATACATATTATACAAAGTACAATTGAGTTAAGTTTTGAGAATTTGATCGAAGCTTTTTAAGCTTCCAGAATCTATGTGCTGCAACCCAGACCCTGGGGAGTGAAACCTAAAGAATTCTAGTCTCGTATAAGAAATTTAGCATTGATTATGTTTTCAATAACGCTCTGTTTGCTTTGGCAAAAAACATTTTTCATATTTTTTGGCGTTTGGTATGATGGGAAACCAAAGTCAATGGAAAATAATTTTCAAGTTCAACAAAAAATAAACTTATATAAGCCGAAAACATTTTCCACTTTTGAAAGGTACGGAATGTTTTCTAAATTAAGGTCTTACCAGCGCCACCACCCTCCCAACACTACCACCACTGTCACTACTACTACCACCACTGTTGTCACCACCTCATTGCTGCCATCCCACTACCAGCATCATCACTACCACCACAACACTACTACTACCACAACTACTAGCACATTAATTTCAACGTTGCAACCAAACATAAGAAAATGTTTTCTACCAAAAACATTTTTTGAAAAAGTATTTTTTCGCTTAAACCAATTGAACGAAAAATAGGAAACATCCTAATCTAAGAATCATGGGCACTTATAAGGAGGAGAACATGTTGTCGACACTGAACTCCTTGAGCACCCTTAGAAATGTCTTAAGTTAAAAATAAATTTCATAATTGCACCCTTAGAAATGTGTCTTAAGTTAAAAATAAATTTCATAATTTCAAACACTTTGCAAATACTGCAACAACACTTCTCTAAACTTCATGGATGCAATTTATATGGAATCTCTAAATAGTAACAATGTTTGGCATTCTTCTAAATGCAACTTGTGCACTCCAAACATTTCGCAAACACTTCAACGACACTTCTCTGAACTTCATGGATGCAACCTATGTGGAAAATCTCTTAATAGTAACAATGTTTGGCATTCTTTAGAATGCAAGTAGTGCACTCCAAATATGATTTTTGAAACATTTCTAATATGAACACATCGTGTGTGTGGCCACTGACCAACATAAAGTATGCAATGGAAAATTTCTAACATATGAATATATATGTATGTATGCAAATATAGCAATATGTTGTTGTTACTTGTCATATAGTGTCCCTTTTTAAGATTTCGGCAGGTTCATGTCATGTGTTATCAGTTTCCCGTATCTATATTTATGCTACATAGATTTGACTCACTAGAAATGCAAAAAGCACTATAAAAAAAATACCTACATGGTAACGTGCTTCAAATGAATGAGAACTCGAAGTTGCACATGAAACATCTAGAAATTCCCTAGATGTTGATTTGTGATTATGTAGCAATTTTAAGAAGTATATAACAATCCTAACCAAACAATCAAGACAAATAGACACAACGATTTTACGTGGAAAAACCACAATTAGACACCTCTAATTGTGATAAAAAAAACCACGAGCAACAGCCACAAAACAATCCACTAAGAAGATATAAAAGAATTACACAGGTATACTCTCAATTACCTAGCGAATCCACGCCCAAATTGAACCAACCTCTATGTGCCTCTTCCAACCCCGTCTTTACCTTAGAATTGTCTTGACCATGAGCCACTCTAGAATCCACCAAAGTTTCAGGCTCGAATTCTTCAGAATCCACCGAAGAACAACTCTCTCTTTTGTGTAGAACAAACAAATAATCCTTTGATGTATACTCTTTAAACCATGAGTTGAATACTCAATCAAAACATCAAAGAAAACTAGCAAAATATACCCATATATAAACCCTAGAACCCAAGAAGAAGATCTGGAGAAGTAATCCTAAAATCTGACAGAAACACGTACTTATAGAAATCTGAATCGCGATGCTCGCTCGAGCAAAGACTCTCTCGCTTGATCGCTCGAGCGAGGAACCAAAAACGCGTATTTTCCATAAGTGGCTTCGCTCGAGCCACGCAAGCTTCGCTCGAGCGCACATTCATCTCTTTTAGGATTTTTGCCAGACGCAATCTTCACTCGAGCAAGGACTCCTTCGCTTGAGCGAGCAAGGACTCCTTCGCTCGAGCGAGCAAGGGTGGACATGCAACTTCGAATACAATTTTGTATTTCGCTTCGGGGGCGCTGCCCCTCGACCCCGCCTGGGCGCTGCCCCCTGGACCCCCGCGAGCTGACCGAGCAGCTCGATCCCCGTCATAATCAGCGAAGTGGCAATCTTGAAAGAATTAACATTACAAAACTTCTCTGCAAGACACAATTCGGGTTGGATTCGCATCTAAAAACTCATAGCCTCACTGAAATAAAAAGTGTGAAAATAAGTACAACTGAAAGGAGTTTTGTCAAACGGGATTGCCAAGAATAAAAACCTAACAGCATAGCTTCTCCTTGCCCGTTTAGCTTCATTTCCTCTTGCAGTGGTACCACTTTCCTTCATAAACATGAGTTGATCCTCCAAGGAAAGGAACTTTTCCATCTCATTCCCATTTTTATTCTACACAACATATCTCATTGTTATTGTATAGCCCAAATGCCATTGACATATTGTACATCTAGAAAACAAAATATGAATGGCAAAAATACATTTTTTTAATGAGGTAAGTCTATATTACCATGGCAGGAATCCTAAGGGGGAATGACAATCTCATCACTAGAAATCTCATTACTAATAATAAAATTCATGTGTGTCAATGTTATTTAAGCATTTAGTTTCTATAGGAATTCTCTATGGGAAAATGATAATATTTTAAATATTATGGGCCCAATTTTATTTGTTTTCTAACTCTCAAATGGTCAACATTCCTCCAGGAATGTGAGATTCCCATTGGGGGAGCGGGGTAATCAAATTCCTATAGTTTAGAAAAGTGATTTTTTACTTCAGTGGGTAATCAACAATCATTTTTTATTTCAATCCATTACAAACACTGGAATCATAGGGACATGTAATCACATTCCCATTTCCCTCACGATTCCTAACATCCAAACTGAGCCTAAGATTATTCCTGTACAAATCAAACCCAAATGCCAAAAATTAAGAGGAAAGCCTAATCTAATTACAGGAAGAAGGAACCCAAAAAAAAATACTTCCAAATTATAAGGTGATCATAATTCATTCCCTTCTATAGAAGTATTGAATCTATCCCTCAATCCTTGAAAATAGCATAATACAGCTTGAATTGTAAGCTTTACAATAATATCTCTATTAAAATATGAATAATATATGGAGCCCAAGAGCCTTCAACATAAATGGAAAAATAAAAAATAAACAAAAGAAAAGAAAATAGAAAGCAAGACAACTAAAAAAATTTTACGCTACATGTCTGAGTAGTCTCTAATTCAAGCCAAGGAATCATTAAATGTTTGAATTTTGGTGTAATGTCGGGAACAAGCTGGTTCTCAAAGATGTGAGGCATGTTCTAGATTTGCGCCTCAATCTTATCTCCGGAAGCGCCCTGGACCGACAGGGCTATACAAGTACATTCGGAAATGGCTGTTGGAAGCTAACAGGAGGAGCTTTGACAATCGCCAGAGGAGAGATGTCTTCAACACTGTATAAAACTCAAATGAAGATCTGTTTGGAAAGTCTTAATGCAGCAGAAGACAAGGAGTCACCGGACTTATGGCACAGAAGACTGGCTCACATGAGTGAGAAGGGATTGCATCTATTGGCAAAGCAATCTAGGATACCCTTATCCAAAGGGAGTGTCTTGAAGCCCTGTGATCATTGCCTTTATGGCAAGCAACATCGAGTATCATTCAGTTCAACGAGGAAGAGGAAAACAGAAGTGCTCAATATGGTATACTCGGATGTTTGTGGCCCAATCGACATGGAGTTACATGGTGGCCGCAAGTATTTTCTGACTTTCATTGATGATGCATCAAGGAAGTTGTGGGTGTATTTCCTGAAGACAAAGGATGAGGTATTTCAGTACTTTCAGGAGTTCCATGCAATGGTGGAAAGAGAGACTGGGAAGAAGTTGAAGTGTCTTCGCACAGACAATGGAGGCGAGTATATTTCCAATGCTTTTGCAGCATACTGTGCCAGCAGAGGTATCCGGCACGAGACAACAGTTCCCGGCACCCCCTAACACAATGGTGTGGCAGAAAGGATGAACCGCACTATTATGGAAAGAGTCAGATGTATGCTCAAAATGGCAAAGTTGCCAAAGTCATTCTGGATTGAAGCCACCCGTACAGCCTGTTACCTCATCAACAAGTCGCCTCCAGTCCCGTTGAATTTTGCGATACATGAGGAAGTCTGGTCCAGAAGAAAGGTATCATATTCTCACTTGAGAGTCTTCGGGTGTAAGGCCTTTGCACACATCTCCAAGGAAAACAGACAGAAGCTTGATGACAAGTCCACTCCATGCATATTTGTGGGCTATTCAGATGCAGCATTTGGGTACAAGGTGTGGGACCCAGTGAACAAGAAGATGTTCAGGAGCAGAGATGTTGTGTTCCAAAAAGACCAGACAGTAGCAGATTTTCAGAAATCTGCAAAGTCTAGAGATGTCATCACTCCAGACTTGTTTCCATCTCCCAAGCCATCACAAAATGCTAGATGTGATGATGTGCAACAAGAAGTGCCAGAGTTGCAGGATCCTATGCCAGAAATTGAGAATCATGAGGAAAGGGATGAAGACCCGGATGAAGAGGGTGTTGAGCAGGGGGAGGAACCCCCTCAACCAGAGGCAACTGGGCCTCAGTTGTGGAGATCTGGAAGAGCCGCCGTGCCATCAACCAAATATCCCGCTTCTCTGTATATTCTGATTATTGATGAGGGGGAGCCCGAGAGTTTTTCGGAAGCCAAGAGTCATACAGAGAAAGACTGTTGGATGCAAACCATGAAGGAGGAGATGAGTTCTTTGCAAAAGAACCACACTTGTGAGCTTGTTCCACTTCCAAGAGACAGGAGAGCCTTGAAGAACAAATGGGTGTATAAGTTGAAGAAAGATGGAAACGGTAAACTATTGCAGCATAAAGCTCATTTGGTGGTCAAAGGCTTTGGGCAGAAGAAAGGAATTGATTTTGATGAGATCTTTTCCCCAGTTGTGAAGATGACTTCTATTAGAGTAGCTCTAGGATTAGCAACTCGCTTGAATCTGGAAGTAGAACAAATGGATGTCAAGACTGCCTTTCTCCATGGTGAGTTGGAGGAAGAGATCTACATGGAGCAACCAGAAGGATTTGAAGTTAAAGGAAAATAGAAACTAGTCTGCAAACTAAAGAAAAGTCTCTATGGCCTGAAACAGGCGCCGAGATAATAGTACAAGAAGTTTGATTCATTTATGGTGGATCACGAGTACACAAGAACGGTGGCAGACCAGTGTATATATTTTTGAAGGTTTTCGGATGGAAACTTCATTATCCTACTATTGTATATCGATGATATGCTGATCATTGGACAGGATACTACGATGATCAACAAGTTGAAAAAGGACTTGTCGCAGTACTTTGACATGAAGAATTTAGGCCCAGCACAACAAATTTTGGGCATGAAGATTGTTCGTGACAGGAAAGCCAAGAAGATATGGTTGTCACAGGAGAAATATGTTGAACGGGTAATTGAAAAGTTCAACATGAAAGATGCCAAGCCAGTCAGCACACCACTGGCCAACCATTTCAATATGACAAAGCGTTCGTGTCCCACGACCAGCTCTGAAAGGAAAGAAATGGAGGCAATCCCTTATTCTTCTGCAGTAGGACGTTTGATGTATGCAATGGTGTGTACCCGGCTAGATATAGCTCACGCAGTTGGCGTTGTGAGCAGATTCCTCACCAATCCAGGAAAGGAGCATTGGGAGGCAGTCAAATGGATTCTTCGGTACTTAAAGGGAACTTCAAAGATGTGTTTATGTTTCGGGGGAGCTGAACCAATTTTGGAGGGTTTTACAGATGCCGATATGGCAGGTGATCTTGATGGTAGAAAGTCTACATCAGGATTTCTGTTCACCTTTGCAGAGGAAGCTGTTTCATGGCAGTCCAAACTACACAAGTGTGTTGCTTTATCTACAACAGAGGAAAAGTACATTGCTGCCGCAGATGCTGGAAAAAAAACGTTGTGGTTAAAGCGGTTTCTCCAAGAATTGGGTCTACAGCAAGAAGAGTATAAAGTACATTGTGATAGTCAAAGTGCAATTGATTTGAGCAAGAATTCCATGTACCATTCATGTACAAAACACATTGATGTCTGGTATCATTAGATACGAGAAGTGATGGAAAAGCAACTGATGAAGCTAGTAAAGATTCACACAGACAAGAATCCTTCTGACATGATGACCAAGGGTGTCACCAGAGACAAATTGGAAGTTTGCAAGCATCTGACCGGGATGGACTTCAAGTGAGAAGTCAGTTGTCCATGTGGGCGTGGAGGGGGAGAATTGTTGGCTCCATCCACTACCCACATGGTAAGGAGCCCACCATCAACATGGTATGGGTGGCACCATGTGGTAAAGGAAGTTGGTGGGCCAATACCAACTCACCAAAGGTAGATGGTGAGGGTGGCACAACCATGCCCACTCATGGTTGTCACTTCACCTATTCCTCTTCATTCGGTTATAAATTGACATGAGTGAGGAGGGGTTGTTGTAGACGTCTCCGAATGCCCCGGGGGGAGGACCCCCATTCTGTTAGTTTGGGTTCACTACAGTTCAGACTCAAATTGTCACGGTTCTTAATCTGAACCAAAGAGTCCAAATCCGGCAAATCGTTTTGAGAAAACAGATTTTTAGAAAAGAAGTGCCAAACATGGAGTGCTTTGCCAGATACAGAGTCGCCACCTAAATATTTTATTTTGGGGGAATTTAGGAAACCCTGACTCGTGCCTAAGGCCACGTGTCCGTCATCACCAAAGTTGCCTCGGCTCGAGAACTTGGGTACGATTGGGGAAGGTCACTTTGTGAGCACTCCCGCTCGCTCGTTCAAAGATCGGCCTCTACTAACCATGATATCGAGTTTTGAAAACATTATGTGCTCTTATTCCGGTTATTAGCCTAGATTTACTATGTTATGCGCACAGCAAACAAGTATAGACTTGGTCGCCTGAATTGGAACGAAACATTTCATGTTTGTTTTGAAAACTGTTTGCTACCCATAAGTAGGCTTAAAATGCAGATTTTTCCACCTTTGGGTGGGCTTAAAAATCACAGTCGATGCATTATTCCAATTTAGATAATCCAACCTTCACCCACAGGCATTCAAGCAGATATATCATATAAGCACATAGCCTCATGGCAAAGCATGCTATCATGGCAACACTCACACGCATGCAAGGATGCTAAAGCATAAAAGCTTACCGAGTACTCCAAGCCAAAACAAGAAACTAGTTAGTAATCATGCATGACCCTAGTTAATGCTAAAATGGCTAATGCAACACATGCAAAATGCAACTAGAAATAGGCTCGGCTATTCTAAGAATGACATGTGAGATGCTACAACTAACACGTATTCAACTTGGAATTGAAATACAATGCAGTTAGTATGATGCGCCGAGCCCGGTGCAAGCAAGACAAATGTATGGATGCACGCATGCATAGCATATGGTATGCTAATTTAAATATGCCCTAATACTAACCATTGAAAGCAGGTAAGTAAAAGGGAGAAAAAAGTGGGGGTTGGAAGACATGCACACACGCACCCACACTTATTACAAATTCGCCCTTGCTCAGATGAACCAAAAGAATAATACAATTTAACTAACTATCAAGCTAATTAAATATTACCGACAATTAACTAGTTAAGCAAATTAACTAAGCTAATTAAGCAGTAAAAGCAGCCTCGGCAAGAGGGCCCAATGTATGCGCGCTTGATTCCGCTTGGAAACCCACCACTATGCACAAGTTTGCCTCTGTTTCCCCTGCTCTGCTCCTCTGAAAATTGCACAACTCCCAAGGTATGCTCCATGGACACTGTGGATCACCACCGACCAAGTGGAAACCCCACCGACCATGTCCGTATGGTCATCGACCATTTGTTGAGCTCTCGGCCATCAATAATTGGTCGGTCGGCACTCCATGTAGTCGACCGGCCAAGTCTTCCTGCAGAACCTGTTTTGACAGCAGCAGAGGGCAAAACAAGGCATGACAATGTATTTCAAGCAAATGTGTGCACCAACACATTCCTTATCATGTTTGTGACTCAAAGGGGTATGTTCCTTGATTCTTGGACCACCAATCGCGCATTTCAACGCGTGATGGCCCAAGAAACCAAGTTGTGCATTTTCAATGTAGAATGAAATGCACATAAACAAACAATGAGCTCAACCTCTATCATACTCAATTCAAGAGGCAAAGCATGCATGCCAATGCAATGTAACCTAGGCATGTGAGCTAGTATGCAACATGAGCATAAGGGCAAGTATGCAACAACATGCAAGGCTAATGGACGTGCAAGACATGATGCAATCAAAGCATGCATAGTGTAAGACATGTAACAACATGTGAAGAGTGGACTTAGACTAATTTGGGCAGCTCTATACTAGGCCCAAAACAGTGGCATATGCTAAGGAAATGGGGGCCAAATGCACATACAAGCATGCATGCAAACATGGTCCATCACTTAGGCATTAAAGAGCAACTTCTAAGCACACTTAAAAGAGGCTAAACATGGGCATATGGCAAGCAATATAAGCTCTGAAAATCACATGAGGATGGTGCCAAACCAACCTAAACCAAGCAATCAAAGCATGCTAACAAGCCCAAAGCTTGAGGCCAACTAAAGGGCTCAAACCATGGCCATGCTAACCAAGCCTCAAAGGGCCAAGAGGACTCCAAACAGCCCCAATGCAGGTCCAAACAAGACCAAAGACACACCTAGATGGCGTTTAAATGGTTTAAACATGCAAGCATACAAAAGAGGCCAAACATGGAGCATAAGATGACAACCTTATAAAGCATTAAAGGGACATCAAATGCAAGCATACAAGCATGCCATGAGGACTGAAATGATGCTATAAGTGGTTCTAAGCCACTGAAATGATGCAATAATAGCATGTTAGAGGGTCCGATACTTAAGGCCTACAAGAGGGATTACATGGTAGCTATACAAAGCGAAGCATGGATGACCCAAATGACCAAAAACAGACCTTAAGCACACTAAAACAAGTATAAAAGCTTCACAAAGCTAGGCCAAAACACATGAGCATGGTAGTCTAAATGCTATGTATTAAGGCAAATCATGGCATTACAAGACATGTATGCAAGGCAAGCATGGTGTGTCTAAACCAAGTAAAAATAGAGGTAAAGCATGGCAAAATACTACCAAATACCTACTGAAACATGGTCAACATGAGTTCAAAAATGGTGCTCACACATGAGGCTTAAATGGCACATTTTAAAGACAACAAGGAGAGGGGATAGCCCTCTCCTTCTTAGGACCTTAAAGCACCATCCTCACCACTGAAATCTCTCAAGATTTCAGTGGTGAGGAGACCCAAACAAAGTGGTCCCGGAGCTCACCAAAATAGCACAAAAATAGGGCCAAACAAGGCCTAAGAGGGGCCAAACTCCCCCAAACGACAAAGCAACCTTAAACAACTATGTTAAGCACTCAAAATCAAGACTTTTATTAGTTATATACAAAGTCTAAAAACGGTTGCAAGATTGGTTAAAAAGCTATGCAAAAATGGGGAATAAAGGGTGAAGTTCTTACCCTTGATGACCCTCTTCACAAACAATGTTCCAGTTGGTTCTTCAAGCTTGAATCCACTCAAGAACACCAAGAACAGCTCTCTGGCCCCTCAGAAACCAAGGTAAGGTGTAATGGTGTGTGTTTGTGTGCAATAATAAGACCAAACACACACTTATACACAAAAGAGAGAGAGATATAGAGATGAGGGATATGCAAACCCTAACCCTAATATCAGAGCTCTCTGGAAAAATGTTGTAACCCTAATGGAGGGAGAAGAGGCTCCCTCTTACAGAGCTCACTCTTGCAAAGCTTCTCAAGTAAGCTAGTCAAGAGGGAGATCCCTCCATACACGTGTATGGAAGGGAGCAAAGTGTATGCCAGCTAGCACAGCTGGCATAAAAAATATCTGCAAAAGCAGATGTACAGTGGTCGGCCAGCCAAAAATGCTATTTGACCAAAAAAGATGGTCGGTCGACCACAAAGAGTGCCGGTCGGCCAAACATTTGGCCGATGGCAACAAACCAATGGCCGGTAGCCTCAAGCCATGGCCGGTGAGGTGTGGGGATGGCCAACAAGCCATTCCCTGCCCTTCAAAGCAAAAACACAAGTATTTGGTGCAAAACCAGATACAAAACAGTTAAGTTGAGAGATCCTAAGGCAAGGCGCGTAGCCGAGACCTCTGGGAACTCAAGATGTACACAAACAAGGATGATCACCGAGTGTTCAAACGGTGACATCCAAGTCTTGAGGACGGTCAAAAATGGGGTGTCTACAGTTGTCCCTCTTTGACAGAACTCGAAAGTCATAAGAATGACGGGAGTGAGTGTCAAAGCCCAGAGACGACCCATTTTTGACAAGGCCGAAGACTTAGACAAACATGCAAGACAATAAAGATATGCGTCCGAAGGCAGGGGCGAAATGCAACTGAAAATGCAAGAAGCCGAGCATAACTTGTGATCATACAAAGAAAGCTGTAACGAAGTACATACAATGCAACAGTTTTAAGCTAGCAGAAACCAAACTACACTACAATGCAGAGATGGTGCAAGAGAATTATGCAATTCTCGATACGTCTCAATCGGAGGATACAATACCTGTGTGGCTCGTCTGGTTGCACCAGCTTCAAATGAACCGTACATACAATATCGTGCCTGAAAGAGAAAGAAAACTTAACAGGTGCAATATCGTTAGCAACATGCATAACAATGCAATCGAAAGCTGCGCGACAACGCGAATGTAGGATTTAAGGTCTCCTTAGAACAAGGGGTGCACAAACAGTGCGATGATATGCAATTGAATCTAATGTAATGCAAATGATATGCAAAATTACAAAACAAATGTAAAAACAATGCAAATAATATGCAAAACATACAAAACTATGTATAAACAATGCAAACGATATGCAATGTAATTGAATCATGATCTAATCATGAGCGGTTGATGCAAAGTCCGTCTACCATAGAAAAGGTGTCGCAACCATCAAGCCACAATACCAGCAGTGGAATAGGCGCGTACACATGCAGAACTATGAGTGATGTAGACAGACACAGGAACAAGTAATTGGGTGGAATGACATAAGTGAGGCATGCTCTTGTAGACACCCCATTTTGACCGACCTTTAGACTCAGACGTCACCAGTTGAGCGCTCGGTGATGTCGCGTATTGTGCTCGTTCTGAGGTTGCGGAGTCTCGGCTGCGAGCCTCGCCCCCAGATTTCGGGGCTCTTTTGTGCTTTGCCTCGGTTTGCGAACTAGGTCCTGTTTTCTCTTCCCAAAGGGAGGGAGAGGTCTCGTAGACCATCTCTCAGTGGCCATAGGCTACGTTTCATGGCCGTAGACCATTTTTCCTGTTTGGAGCCCAGTTTCCGGTTTTCGGAGCCGTCGGCCGTGTGCCTCGGTTCGGGACCGCTTAACTATTTCCGTTTGCTCCGGTTTTTGGCACACCCCTTATTTCCTCCCTTTAGAGGGACACTGTGGCCCGGGAGACCACCCTCGTGGTCATACGCCACTTCCGGTGCCTAACAGCCTATTTTCGGGGCCCCAGACTGCGCGCTTTGGCCCCCGAACCTTCGTTTTGCATCTGTTTTGGTCCATTTTTGGTAGGGACCCTATTTTCATTTCTAGGGAGATGGTAGGATGGTGGGAGGCCACCTTTTCCCTTGAAAAACCAATTTTCTCATTTTCTCTCTCCAAAAGCCGGTTTTTCTAACAGAAAGCTGGTTTTTCTCACTTTTGAGCCACAATTTCTGGCTTTTCATACCACCATTGTGTTATGCTCATCTGGGAGGCCACCAATATGGGTAGGCCGACCAGTATTTTCTCTTGACCCTTTTGAACCCCTCTAAAAAGCTAGTTTTTCTCTCTCTTGGGTCACTTTTTCTGGTTTTTCACCACAGGGTTGTGTTCTACTCATCTGGGAGGCCACTTTTTTGGGTAGGCCGACTAGCAATTTTGCTTGACTCTTTTGACCCCTGGTCGGCCGACCAGGGGGAGTGGCCGGCCGGCCACCTTAGCTGGTTGCCCAGCTTTCTGCTTTTTGTTCTTCTCAAGTACAACACAGCTTTGCCAGCTGTGAAGCATTTGATCCACTGTCCGAGGGTTTTGTCCTTGTTTTGGTCCTTAAAAGGGAGTTTTGACCCCTTTGCTTGGTTGGTAGGAGGAGTTTGACCCTTTTGGTCAAGCTTCTTGAGGAAGCTTGACCTTTTTGGTCTAGCTTTCTTAAGAAGCTTGACCCCTTTGGTTAAGCTTCTTTTAGAAGCTTTGAACCTCTCTCTTGGCTTCTCCAAGAAGCCTTACTTCTCTCCCTCTATATAACCAACCCTCCATCTCATTTTGCAAGGGTTAGACATTTGGTTAAGGCATACACACTCCATCCTCCATAGCCTTCTTGTCCAAGCTCCAAACCCTAATATTCTTGGCCATTTTACACTACACCTCTAAGCCTAACACCTTCACCATCCATTCCAGTACCTTGGAACTCATTTTCAGAGGTTCAAAACTCACTTTCTTGGTCCAGGGTTGGCTGCATTGCTGTGCTACAAGGGTAAGTCCTCATTTCCCCCATTTTTGCATTATTTTTCTCTATACCTTAGCTCCATTTGAAAGCATTTTTGAGCCTTGGTGTAAACTGAAAATAGTCTTATTTCGAGCTCCTCTTCATGTTTGTTTAAGAGTACTTTTCTGTTTGAGGTCTCCTACCCCCTTGTATGCTTTATCTCTCTTTTAGGGCTTATTTTGCATGATATATTAGCCTTATTTTTGAGCATTTTTGGACCTCGACCTAAACTGAAGAAATTCTTGTTTTGACCTCCTCTTTAAGTTTTATTGAGGTCACTTTTCTGTTTGGAGTCATCTTCTTCCTTGCATGCTTCATTTCCTCACGCTTTGAGCCGTGCATTTGAGCATTTGCATTGGTCTTGTTTTGGCATCTTGGCCACTGAAATCCAGTGGATTTTCAGTGGCCTTGATGTATCTTCAAGCCCCGAAATCATAGAGGAGTGACCCTCTCACCCCTCATTCTCTTTACTAGCATGGTTGGCCTTCCAAAGGGACCCTATTTTGCATGCATTTAAGTCATGTTTCAGGCCTCATTCTGAGGGTTTTAAGGTCTTCCTAAGCTCTATCAAGAGCCCATTTTTCCATATTTTATGTCTATGATGCATGTATAGAGCAATCCCATTCAAGGCCTTTCAAAGGGGCCTTTCTCTGCATGTTTCCGAGACTGATTTCAGGACCTATTTGGTGGGTTTTAGGGCTGTCATAACTCATTTCCAGAGGTGGTTTTGTCATGTTACATGTCTATCTTGTATGTGCTTAATAACCCCTTGTATGGCCCTCTAAAGGAGCTCATCATTTTTGCATGCATTGATTGCATTTCAGTGGTTATTTGGGCATATTTTGACATGTTTTATTCACTGTTTTTGGCTGGTTTGATGAGTTCTCATACGCTTCATATACATGCCATGTAAACCATGCTTGCTAGCCGAATTTGCATGCTATTTTTGTCCATCATGTTAGCACTTTTTGGCCATGATTTAAACTAGAAATGTGCATGTTTTGGGACTGCCTTAGCTCTGTCTTTATACTTCATGGCCAAATAATGCTTGCTTTGCATAGTTATAATTCAATACATGTGCCTAGCTTTGAGTTTCGGGGCTTATTTCATGCATAGTGTGCCATGTTTGCATGATTCGGGACCATTGTTTATCATGTTTCAGAGCTGTATCATATGTGTTTGTATGCCATCCTTCATCCCCTACCATGCTTTGGTAGAGTGGCATTTGATGCCTTAGATTCGGTCCTTGGTATTCGTGCATGTGTGTATGCACTTCGATTGTCTCATTTTCATCTAATGGCCACTGATGTGAGTGTGGCTGAGGTCCATTCATGTTGGTGTAAGGCCATCGTGCATTGTGTATGCCATTCCAGTCCTTAGCATTGCGTGTGCTAGGTTGTATGTTAGAGCATTGTGTATGCCATGTTACATCGAGCATTGTGTATGTCATTTCATAGCATTGCGTATGCTAGGTTGTATGTTAGTCGCATTGTGCCTGCCACCTCATTTACATTATGTTTGGGATAGTAGTTAGCCCAAGCACGGGAAACGAGGGACATTTCATACTCCGAGTGACGGAACGTGTCTCAATTCCCAGTCGCCGACACTCTGGATTACCCATGATGGAGTTTAGGTCTCGTTGTGTTTTTATGTGCATTCATTTCACATTGAGTCGTGCAATTCGACTCCTCGGCCATCATGCATCGAGATGCGTGATTGGTGGCACGAGAATCGAAGACTACACTCCCTGAAGAGTAGTCATGCATACATATGTGAAAATACTTTGCCATGCCCCTTTGTTGCTCTCTGTTGCAGCAAATCAGAAATCAGCAGCTTTCTGGAGCTTTGCACAATATTCCGAGAACAATTGCAAACAGAGGCAAACCGGGGCATCGCAACGGATTTCTGCACAAAGCAACTTAAGCATGCATCATTCATCATTCGGAACAGAGCTGAGGCGGTCCATGGATTTGCGTGCTAATTTACCTATTTTCCTAGATTAATTTTTTAATTAATTAGGATTTTGTATTTATTCGGACTGTACTATTTGTTCGGACTGTATATTATTTACTCGGACCCTCTGAGCGAGGGCGTAATTGTAATAAGTGTGCGTGCGTGTGATGTATGTCTTCCAACCCCACGTCTTTCTCCCTTTTATTTACCAAGTTATGATGGTTAGATTAGGGCATGTTTCAATTAGCATAAAGTATGATAGCATGTTTGCATTCATTCATCTGTCTAGCATGCACAGGGCTCAGCGCATCATACTAACTGCATTTGTATTTCAATTCCGAGTTGAATACTTGTTAGTTGTAGCATTTCACATGCCATCTTTAGAATAGCTGAGCTTATCTTAGTTGCATTTTGCATGTGTTGCATTAGGCATTTCTGTATAGTTAGGATCATGCATGGATTTCTAACATAGCTTTTGTTTTGGCTTGGAGTACTCGGTAAGTGTTTATGCTTTAGCATCCTTGCATGTGTGTGAGTAACTGCCATGATAGCATGCTTACCATGAGGCTATGTGCTTATATGATATAACTGCCTGAATGCCTGTGGATGAAGGTTGGGTTATTTGAATTAGAATAATTCATCAATTGTGAGTTTTAAGCCCACTCGAGAGTGGCAAATCATCACGTTTTCTAAGCCCACCTGAGGGTGGCAAATCCACATTTTAGCCTACTTGCGAGTAGCAAACTGTTTTCAAAACAAACATGAGATGTTTTGTTCCAATTCAGGCGATCTAGTCTATACTTGTATGTTGTGCGCATTACATAGTAAATCTAGGCTAATAACCGGAATAAGAACATATAATATTTTCAAAACTAGATATCATGGTTAGTAGAGGCCGATCTTTGATCGGGCGAGCGGGGGTGCTCACGAAGTGACCTTCCCCAATTGTACCGAAGTTCCCAAGCCGAGGTAACTTTGGTGATAACGGACACGTGGCCTTAGGCAACGAGTCAGGGTTTCCTAAATTTCCCCAAAATAAAATATTTAGGTGGCGACTCTGTATCTGGCAAAGCAGTCCATGTTTGGCACTTCTTTCAAAAAAATCTGTTTTCAAAAACAATTTGCCGGATTTGGACTCTTTGATGATTCATCAGTCTTGCATTGCACTCTGCGAGATTAGATACAGGACCGTGACACAAATTGAGTCCGAACTGTAGTGAGGCCCAAGGGCGCGTCTACAGCTCTGTTCAGAAAAGATTATGATCCTAATGCTGGATGCAATCGAACTACATTACAATGCAGTATATACAGTGGATATGGCGCACGACCGAAACATATCTTGCCTAAGAAAGGCATGTACACATGCAAATCGCGTTTAACACAAAAACGGTGCCGCAACCCTCAAACCACAATACCAGCAGTGGAATAGGCGCGTACACAAAAGTCTCAGATCCGTGCTTCGACGTGAAAAGTATGAGTACATACCAGACCAAGCTCAACATGGAAAAGCGCAAGCCATAGCTGGGGGTGATGCAGTGAATGCATGCAAGCTACAATGAAATATTTACAAATATATGATGGAATGGAATATATACAGTAAAATGCATGACATATGCAATATTTACAGTGATGCATGACATATGCACTATATATAATGAAATGCATGACATATGCACTATTTGCAATGATGTACAACATATGCACTATTTACAGTGAAACGCATGACATATGCATGCTTGTTTTTTTTGTTTTATTTTTTGAATGCATGACAATGCATGATAAAGGGAAAATGCATGATAATGCATGTTTTTTTTTTTTGTGTTTTTGTTTTTGAAAAGCAAATGATACATGTTGTTTTTGTTGTTTTCTCTTTGTTTTTTTTTTGAAATGCAAATGCGTGATGATGCATGATTTTGAAATGCGCGACAACGCGCGGCTTTTGAGATGCATGACAATACAAATGATCTTGGAATGCGCGACAACGCGCGGCTTTTGAAATTCATGTGAACTCGAATATGCGACGACGCGCGTCACTTGAAATGCATGGTAATACATGTGGACTCGAATGCGTGACAACGCGTGTTGCTTGAGATGCATGATAATGCATGTGAGCAGTGCACATCAATGCAAGTTGTGCTTGTTACGACGTGTGTATGCATGCAAAAACCAAAGGTCTTGCATCTTTAGAGGATTTAAGATCTCTTAAACCGAGCGTGTTTAAGGTCTCGCCAGACCGAGTGAGTTTAAGGTCTCGCCAGACCGTGCGTGTTTAAGGTCACGCCAGACCATATGATTTAAAATGCAAAACAATGCAAGTGAAAAGTGCGTGACAACGTGTGTGATGTGTGCATGACAATGCAACCTAAGGTGAAGTCCAAACACGCTGAAATTGTGTGAGGAAAGGGGGCAGGGCGAAACATAGGGACATATCCCAGTGTTTCGGAGTGGTTCAAGCATTGGAACGTGTTCCAAATGCTCTTAACCAGAGAGGAAGAAACATAAGGACGTATCCCGGTGTTCCGGAATGGTTCAAGCATTGGAACGTGTTCCAAATGCTCTTAACCAAAGAGGGAGAAACATAGGGACATATCCCGGTGTTCAGGGACGTATCCCGATGTTCAGGGACGTAGATGTTTAGGGACGTATCCCGATGTTTCGGAAGGAAGGAGAAACATAGGGACATATCCCTGTGTTTCGGAAGGAAGGAGAAACATAGGGACATATCCCGGTGTTTCGGAATGAAGGAGAAACATAGGGACGTATCCCGGTGTTTCGGATGGAAGGGGAAACATAGGGACGTATCCCGGTGTTTCGGAAGGAAGGAGAAACATAGGGACGTATCCCAGTGTTTCGGAAAGAAGGAGAAACATAGGGACGTATCCCGGTGTTTTGGAAAGATAGAAAGATAGGGACGTATCCTGGTGTTTCGGAAAGAAGACAAACGTAGGGACGTATCCCGGTGTTTTGAAAAGGTATGAGCATTGGAACGTATTCCAAATGCTCTTAACCAAAGGGGAGAAGCATAGGGACGTATCCCGGTGTTTCAGAGAGGTAGAGAAACATAGGGACGTATCCCGGTGTTTCAGAAAGGCAGAAAAGGGCGTGCATAACAATGTAAGTGAAATGTGCGTGACTACACAAGTGAAGACGTGCATGACAATGCAAATATAATGTGCATAACAATGCAGGTGTAACGGTGCATAACAATGCTAGATAGATGTGCATAACAATGCAACGAATGGTGTGCGTAACAATGCGAGAAATGGTGTGCATAATGATGTGACGAATGTGCAACTTCAAAAGTGCGTTTGAAACAAAATGCCGAATAAGGAAATAAAAGCCTTAACGAGACCAAATCCAAATGCGACCTCCGATTTACCTCTCGGAGGGGTTTATAACACGCTCCGCTTGAAAAGGGTACACCATGTTTATATTGGCGAGAGATAACATCTGCTGCTGCTTTAATTGCCATTCTGACTTGAAGCAAGCTTACACTTGGGGCTGAGATATACTCATACTCCAGAGAAACGGCAAGGCCTGAGAAGGTGCACCAGGAATGCAGTCTCGGAATTCGTTGGAGTTAAAACACACTAAGATGCTCTACATTTTCGCTCTTTTCTTTTGCTTTGCAGTCCGGAACCAATATAGCTTCAGATAGGTCCTGGTTTTACTATTCTCATATGACCTGGGTTGAACCCTACAGTTTTATGGAAGAACAAAACCTGTTTTGCACAAATGTGGAGAATGTCACAGCACTCTGAGCACAAAACAATTTATTTTTGAAAATGAGAGTGAGAATAAGTTTTCAACTAGGTATTGAGTCTACGACTGGACACAGTGCATCACGACTCAACAAAGGAAAACGAAGGTAAACAATATAAACACACCTATTGACACTCGAAACGACTCAAAACAAGAATCGAGACAGATAAAACACAACAAAACACAAGACTCAAATGTGCACAGGGAGCCTGTTTCTCTGGGTATTGTTTCCCACCCTTTCTCATTTGTGATTCTCACATCACTCGGCCCCCAGGCTCTGTTTTTTTTTTTTCTCTCAAATCTTTTTTTTTTTTTTTTTTTTTTTTTTCTGAAAAAGCCATTTCCTCACTTTTTCTCTCAGCGCACATCTCTCTATTCTTCAATCTCTTTTATTTTTTTATCCTTCCCATGGGTGGTTGATGGATAAATGAGAAGTTGCGGGTTCTCTCCCTAGCATTCCGCTAGGTTCTTCTTCAGCTCACAACAGTGAACTTTCCCACAGAGGGGTTGCGCTACAACTGGGTGTGTAGCAAATCTGCAGCTAACATTGGTTGACGATGCTCTGCTGGGGAGTTTGGACATGATCAGATCTGTCCAGATGAGGGAGTGGAAAACCTTGCTCCATTCCAGTTTGTACTTCGCACTTGGCTTGATACCTCGTTGCGTGGAGGATGTGAGAGCTTTCTGCCCTTTTGCGGTCAGCTTCAGTTGTGCCCTTTTCTGGCGGGTAGAGTGCCCTTTCTGGCAAGTAGAGTGCCCTTTTCTGGCAAGTATGTTGACAACGGGGAAAAGATAGAGCACCTGACTCAACTGTGCCCCTAGTTCATCATTTTGACCATTTTTTTTGTTTTTGGTTTTCTACTAAAACAATTTTGACCAATATGAGAGTTAGATTAACATACTTGTTCGATTTTTGATTTGAAAATCATGCAAGTCAAGTTATGAGCACTGGAAATTTTCCTTTTTTGGGGTCCAAGAAATGGTCCAGTTTTAGAAAGTGAAATAATTTTTGAAAAAATAGTCAACCTTAGTAAAAAAATTTCAAAAACTATTTTTGCAAACGATCAATGCTCGACGAGCACAGAACTTACTCTCGAGATGCATAAACTTAGATCGGAGGCAATGGAAAATTGCCCTTTGTTTGGATGGCACTGCATGGCAACGGAAAGTTGCCCTTGGTTTGAACGGCGACTCATAGCAACGGAAAGTTGCCCCTTGTCTGGATAACGCCGCAGCATGTTGTAAACAGTCCTCCTTAGTGATGATCACAACTGAGCTCTCGGATACAGAGAAGACGAAGATGGTCAAAACCAATATATGGACACAGTCGCTTTGAAAGCGTTGGGGGCTGGACTTCAAGATGAAGTTGCCTATGTATCCCAAACATGGGAATCAAGCCTCATGTAGTTCAGGTTTAGGTTCCCTCGTGTATTGACCCTCACCTTTTACGCTCTAACTTTTGCTAAGGCCGCCCTTCCGGGTTTTCAATTCTTTTCATTTTTTCAATTTTTTTTTTCATCTTTTCTTTCCATTCTTTGCATTTTATTTTATTATTTTTTTTTTCTTGCTCTAACTTTTGCCTGTGTCGCCCTTTCGGGTTTTCGGCCCAGCGAGCCTCTCAAGGGTAAAAGTGTAGCTTTGTCCATGTCAAGAGGTTTTGAGATCCCGAAGTCATCTGAATCCAGGAGAATGGCTGCTGTTCGCTGACGATGCAGGAGTCCATCCAATGGGGGGCTGAATTTGCCCCTAGTGTTGTGGATCGGAACTCAGTTTTTCTTCAGCAATACTTTCTTCTTTCCTCTCTCTGGGATTTGGCATTCTTGCCGACCTTCTTTGATTTGTGGAATGATCCATCTTTGGCTCTTCTAGCACATTTGAAATTCTTTGCCCCTAGTTCCAGGGGTGCTTCCGATCTAGCTTTGCAAGCTTCTTTTGATGACATCTGGTCTTCTTGATCTGACTTTCTTGCCTCTTGTTCGAAGGCTGCTTTGAATCTGGCCACACAGGCCTCACGTTGTAGTTGACCATTGAACATTCTGAATTTAAGTCCAAGGTTTGACAATGAGGGGTCAAATCTTGAGGCTGAGAGTGATCTTAGGCTGCACAATCTCAAGAGCAATTCCACACAGGTCTTCGCAGGATCGTGCAAAACATTTTTTTTTGAAATCTTTTAAGAAAGCGACAAATCGCTCGCGCTGAAGACAGTGCGGAACCAATCTGGATCAAGTCAGGATCCTTCTCAGTACTCACATTAACAAGCATGATCTCGATCATTAAGGGCTTAGCATCCCTCTCTTTCTCTCAATTGATCAAATTTTGCAAAACCCGAGGAATTCCTTCCTCTTCGTTTTTATCACAATATTTCGAAAAACGTTTTAGAAAACTTAGGTCGATGCAATGAATTCAAGGCACAGAAAAGATACAGCTTCTAGTCAAATATTGCCATCTCATTTAGAATTTTTGGCACAACTGGCACACGGCAGAAGCGAACACAAGAATGTGAAAATCACTGCTGTTCATTCAAATCTTCTGGCGTAACTGGCTCCAAGATAGAAACATACTCAAAAGAAAGAGAAAAGACAAACACAAAACAAAATGGTGATGCCCTAGGTAACACCCCCGGAATCACTCGACCTTAACAAAACAGGACTGACTCGATATAACAAGGCAGACTCAACAGGACTGACTCAATACAATAAGACAGACGCAATACCCAAGTCAAAAAGTAGAATAAACAGCATTCGTAAATGCTCAAAATAGTGCGTGCCATCCATCACATCTGGAGTAAACTGAGCACCGACAGCAAGTGGTTCATCTCACGATCATATAACAACACAGGTCCAGAGTACCTGAGGGATATTCGACCCTTCTGGAGCTATGGTTCCAAGACTACATAGCAAAAGAGAAAACAGACAGCATCTCAGCCTGATTTCATCAAAACAGATTTGACTCTTTACTGAATTCTGCCCCAAAGTTCTGCCTCAAATCTGATACCCTCAGATAAAACTGATCCCCCAAATACTGATGCTGATGCCCGCGGGCCTGATACCCAGACTTGCAAACTGATACATGTATTCCTGTAGAGACACACCCTAAAAGCACATAGCAAACAAGTAAGAGCCAAAACACCCCTATATTGGGGTAGGGTTTCCCTGTCCTATTTTGATAGGAGTTAGGGTTTCACTACGCACACAGCGGTTTCAAATAACCTAACATTGGGTAAGCAACCTATTTTAGTTTGGAATGGTCACTATGGATTCCGAATATGCACTAGGTCGAATGGTCAAAAAGGGTGGCCCGGTAAAACCGGGGTTTGTGTTCCCATACTGGCAGAGCCTGTAACCGGCCAACCTTATGGCACGCAGCCTCAGGCTAGCTGCTCAGGAATAGCAGATGGCAAACACGGTGTCCTAGGCGCACCAATGCACATGCAATGTAAAGAAACACATAAATGTAGTCAAAACAAGATATCATGCGTTCGAGTCAAGCTCTCTAACTCCTCTGCAGAGTCGCCAGAAACTGTAGACGTCCCCGAACGCCCCGGGGAGAGGACTCCCGTTCTGTTCATCTGGGTTTACTACAGTTCGGACTCAAATTGTCACAGATCTTAATCTGAACTAAAGAGTCCAAATCCGGCAAATCGTTTTGAGAAAATAGATTTTTAGAAAAGAAGTGCCAAACATGGACTGCTTTGCCAGATACAGAGTCGCCACCTAAATATTTTATTTTGGGAGAATTTAGGAAACCCTGACTCGTACCTAAGGCCACGTGTCCATTATCACCAAAGTTGCCTCGACTGGGGAACTTGGGTACGATTGGGGAAGGTCACTTCGTGAGCACCCCCGCTCGCCCGATCAAAGATCGGCCTCTACTAACCATGATATCGAGTTTTGAAAACATTATGTGCTCTTATTCTAGTTATTAGTCTAGATTTACTATGTTATGCGCACAGCAAACAAGTATAGACTTGGTCGCTTGAATTGGAACGAAACATTTCATGTTTGTTTTGAAAACTGTTTGCTACCCATAAGTAGGCTTAAAATGCTGATTTTTCCACCTTCGGGTGGGCTTAAAAATCACAGTCGATGCATTATTCCAATTTAGATAATCCAACCTTCACCCACAGGCATTCAGGCAGATATATCATATAAGCACATAGCCTCATGGTAAAGCATGCTGTCATGGCAACACTCACACGTATGCAAGGATGCTAAAGCATAAAAGCTTACCGAGTACTCCAAGCCAAAACAAGAAACTAGTTAGTAATCATGCATGACCCTAGTTAATGCTAAAATGGCTAATGCAACACATGCAAAATGCAACTAGAAATAGACTCGGCTATTCTAAGAATGACATGTGAGATGCTACAACTAACATGTATTCAACTTGGAATTGAAATACAATGCAGTTAGTATGATGCGCCAAGCCCGGTGCATGCAAGACAAATATATGGATGCACGCATGCATAGCATAAGGTATGCTAATTTAAATATGCCCTAATACTAACCATTGAAAGCAGGTAAGTAAAAGGGAGAAAGAAGTGGGGGTTGGAAGATATGCACACACGCACCCACACTTATTACAAATTCGCCCTTGCTCAGAGGGACCAAAAGAATAATAAAATTTAACTAACTATCAAGCTAATTAAATATTACCGACAATTAACTAGTTAAGCAAATTAACTAAGGTAATTAAGCAGTAAAAGCAGCCTCGAGAAGAGGGCCCAATGTATGCGCGCTCGGTTCTGCTCGGAAACCCACCACCATGCACAAGTTTGCCTCTGTTTCCCCTGCTCTGCTCCTCTGAAAATTGCACAACTTCCAATGTATGCTCCATGGACACTGTGGATCACCACCGACCAAGTGGAAACCCCACCGACCATGTCCGGATGGTCATCGCCCATTTGTTAAGCTCTCGGCCATCAATAATTGGTCGGTCGGCACTCCATGTAGTCGACCGGCCAAGTCTTCCTGCAGAACCTGTTTTGACAGCAGCAGAGGGCAAAACAAGGCATGGTAATGTATTTCAAGCAAATGTGTGCACCAACACATTCCTTATCATGTTTGTGACTCAAAAGGGTATGTTCCTTGATTCTTGGACCACCAATGGCGCATTTCAATACGTGATGGCCCAAGAAACCAAGTTGTGCATTTTCAATGTAGAATGAAATGCACATAAACAAACAATGAGCTCAACCTCTATCATACTCAATTCAAGAGGCAAAGTATGCATGCCAATGCAATGCAACCTAGGCATGTGAGCTAGTATGCAACATGAGCATGAGGGCAAGTATGCAACATGTAAGGCTAATGGACGTGCAAGACATGATGCAATCAAAGCATGCAAAGTGTAAGACATGTAACAACATGTGAAGAGTGGACTTAGACTAATTTGGGCAGCTCTATACTAGGCCCAAAACAGTGGCCAATGCTAAGGAAATGGGGGCCAAATGCATATGCAAGCATGCATGCAAACATGGTCTATCACTTAGGCATCAAAGAGCAACTTCTAAGCACACTTAAAAGAGGCTAAACATGGGCATATGACAAGCAATATAAGCTCTGAAAATCACATGAGGATGGTGCCAAACCAACCTAAACCAAGCAATCAAAGCATGCTAACAAGCCCAAAGCTTGAGGCCAACTAAAGGGCTCAAACCATGGCTCAGTGCTCAAAAAAGATGCAAAACAGCCCCGAAACATGGAAACATGGCACCCGATGCATGGAATGAACCCGAAACACAAAACTAGGCATATGCATTGGCCTATAGCTATACAAAACATGCATTATTTGATCATGAAGTATGAAGACAGACGCAAGACAGTCCCAAAACATGCATATTTCCAGTTTATAACAAGTCTCAAATATGAACACAAATAGGGCTATTTACAGTTTGGCTTGGAGCCCAGAAATGATCAAAAACAAGGCTAATATATCATGCAAGATTAGGCCCTAAGAGAGAGATAAAGAAGCAAGTGGTAGTAGGAGACCTCAAACAGCAGGAGGTCCTCAATAAAACATGAAAAGAGGCTCAAAATATGACTATTTACAGTTAGGGTCGGAGCCCGAAAGTGTAAGCAAGTATGGCTTAGATATGGAACAAAACAAGGCAAGAAAGAGGGAAAATGGGACTCACCTTTGTAGAACCAAGCTTCAACGACTTTTGGACCAAGTTTAGAAGCTCTTCACCTCTAGAGATCAGCTTCAAAGGTCTGGAATGGAGTATGGAGGCTTTGTGCTATGAGGTAGTGTAGAAATGGTGTAGGAAACTTGGGGTTTTGGAGCTTGGAATAGAGAGAGAGAGAGAGAGAGAGAGAGAGAGAGATATAATGCAAGAGCCTTAAAGAAAATTTTGTAACCTCTGAAAACACAGCTGGGGGTGCTGGTTATATAGGCAAAGGAGTGGAGGAAAAGGGGGGAAAAATGAAATTCAAATTTCCCCCCAAAAATAGGCCTAAAAGAGAGATAAAGAGGCAAGTGGTAGCTGCTGGCCTCAAACCGAAGAGAGCCCTTCAACAAAGTTGAAGAGGGGCTCAAAAAAAGACATTTTACAGTTTATGACCAAGTCCGAAACAGCTCACAAATAAGCCTAAAATACCATGCAAAAAATAGGCCTAAAAGAGAGTTAAAGAGGCAAGTGATAGTAGGAGACCTCAAACAGCAAAAGGTCCTGAATCAAACATGAAAAGGAGCTCAAAATATGACTATTTACAGTTTGGGTCGGAGCCCAAAAATGCTTGCAAGCAAGGCTTAGATATAGAGCAAGATATGAACAAAAAAGAGGGAAAAGAAGCTTACCCTTGAAGACCAATGGACCAGCAGCTCTTGGTCTGAGAAATGGTGCTCCTAAGCTCTGAAAAACAGCTCCAAGTTGTTGGAATGGATGGTGGTGGGGTGTATACCAAAAACCGGAGCAAACGGAGGTGGTTAAGTGGTCCCGAACCGAGGCACACGACCGTCGGCTCCGAAAAACCGGAAACCGGGCTCCAAATAGGAAAAATGGCTTACGACCACGAAACATAGCCTACGGCCACTGAGAGATGATCTACAAGACCTCTCCCTCCCTTCGGGAAGAGAAAACAGAGAGAAGGGAGCCTGGTTCGCAAACCGAGGCAAGACACGAAAGAGCCCGGAAGTCCGAAGGCAAGGCTCGCAGCCGAGACTCTGAAACTTCTGAGCGAGCACAATATGCACCATCACCGAGCGCTCAATCGGTGACGTCTGAGTCTTAAGGTCGGTCAAAAATGGGATGTCTACAGCCAGCTAGCACAACTGGCATAAAAAATATCTACAAAAGCAGATGTATAGTGGTCGGCTAGCCAAAAATGTCATTTGACCAAAAAAGATGGCCGGTCGACCACAAAGAGTACCGGTCGGCCAAACATTTGGCCGATGGCAACAAACCAATAGCTGGTAGCCTCAAGCCATGGCCGGTGAGGTGTGAGGATGGCCAACAAGCCATTCCATGCCCTTTAAAGCAAAAACACAAGTGTTTGGTGCAAAACCAGACACAAAACAGTCGAGTTGAGAGATCCTGAGGCAAGGCGCATAGCCAAGACCTCCGGAAACTCAAGACGAACACAAACAAGGATGATCACCGAGTGTTCAAATAGTGACGTCCAAATCTTGAGGACGGTAAAAAATGGAGTGTATACAGTTGTAGAGAGATATATGGGAGTGACACACTGAGCTGAGAATACACAGAGGACAGTATAATCTGTGAGTGAGAGTTCTATAGAGAGTTGTGAGGCGTGAGTTCTATAATCTCCCTCCGGGATAATTCTATAGTGGATACCTCTCCCGTGGACATAGATAATTGCCGAACCATGTAAATATTCTTGTCTTATTGTGTGGAATTGATTTCTGGTGTCCCATAGTCCTAACACTTCATCAATGACAACAAACCTGATTAATAAGAATAGAGGGGAAAGGAAACCAAATTAATAACAAAGTAAAAGTATGTCACATTGTGATCAAGAAATAATATAATGATATTCTCTATAAATGAAAAGCATTTTGAGGAAAAATACAAGTTTACAAATAGGAATTATCTCAGTCACTTCCAAAGCAAAACTAGAGATCACTGGAAAACAAACATTACCTAAGATTTGATAAAATCCGCCTGAACTGCCCATGGAATGGCAAGATGGACATGTGTAACATATCTGGATTTGTGATCAACTGCACATGAATTAACAAATTTCAGTATGATATGACAACATAAGGAAGCCAGCTTAAGGAAAACTAACTATCTGAGACAACCAAAACTTACTAAAATACCAGTCTAGCATAATCACGCAGCCAAATCCTGTCTGTCTGAGAAGTGTCACCGTCATAGATACCAATATCTTGTTAAAATATAATTTGTAATCTAGAAAAATCTAGAGTAGTTAATGAATAATTTATGAAGATATTTATCTAGAAAAATCTATAGTAGTTATTGAACAATTTATGAAGATATTTATCTAGAAATATCTAGCAGATTGAAATAATCTATCTAGATATTTAATAATGATAGAAATATCTAGAAATGTATAATAATGATGTTGGAAAATATCAAACCTTTCTAGAACCTTTCTAGAAGAGGTTAAGATAATGATGTTCTCTATATAAAGCCATGAGCTAATTGTAAATGTGTATGCAAGAATCTTGACTTGTACTTAACATAATAAAAAGAAGTTTTCTTATATTTGCATCTCTACCTTATCTTCTTCTATAATTCCCTTCCTAGCTTGCCCAAGTTCTTATCAAATATATCTTGTCACCCCAAGAATTTTTGTATCAAAGCCAAGTTCCTCTCACCTATTCTAAAGCCTCCAAACCTCTTCCTTCAAATACTATTCTAGCATGGAAGCAAGCTCTTCTACTTTCAACTATGCACAAACTCTCATCCCTATGTTTGAGGGAGAGAACTATGAATATTGGAGCATCCAAATGAAAACTTTATTTGTCTCACAAGACTTGTAGGAACTAGTTGAAGATGGTTTTGAGGCACTAGCAAATGATGAAGAACTTGCAACTTGGACAGAAGCACGTTGGAAGCAGTACAAGACAAACAAGAAAAAGGATGCAAGTGCTCTTCTCAACACACAACGAGGGGTAAGCAAATCTATCTTTCCTAGAATCATGGGTGCAAAAACATCTAAAAAAGCTTGAGATATATTAAAGTGTGAATATCAAGGTTGAGATAAGGTCATCTGCATTAAACTACAAACATTATTGAGAGATTTTGACAATTTATCAATGAAGGATACTGAATCTATTAGTGAGTTTTTTTCCCGAGTTACTGGAATTGTCAACCAAATTAGAAGTTATGGAGACAACCTTGATAACGAGAGTTGTTGAAAACGTTTTAAGAAGTTTACCTCAAAAATTCGAGCATATTGTTGCTGCCATTAAGGAATCCAAAGATTTGTCTAAACTTACTAGACATGAGCTAATGAGTTCTCTTAAGGCACATGAACAAAGAATGAGCAGATTTACAAATCAGTCAATGGAGCAAGCATTTCAATCCAAAGTCAATATTGGTATAGCGATCCCGGGTTTACCCTTGTTGAACAGTGATCCGGACTTGTGTCCGTGGATGTTGGTAGTTGTTTATTATCTTGTTTACATCCTTTTTACTTCGTATTTGAGTTATAGGATGTGTTGGGCAGGTTTGTTACAGGTTGGTTGAGTTTAGAAACCAAAACTAGTTGCCCAGATTTTTTTTGGCCTGTCCGCTCGAGCGGGGGTGTTAGCGCTCGAGCGGGGAATACACCCGTCCAGTATTTCTTGTGCAGTGTTGTACGCTCGAGCGTGGGTTTGGCCGCTCGAGCGGGGTTGTGTGAGTTACGCTCGAGCGTAGAGTTGGGAGCTCGAGCGGAGGCCTGGTTCTGTAATAATGCTGGGAGAGTGCATTATGCGCTCGAGCGGGAATTTGTGCGCTCGAGCGGAAGTCTGTGAGTTACGCTCGAGCGGGGTGTTTTACGCTCGAGCGGACCGGCTGGGTTAAAGCTCCGTGTTTTGACTTTTCAAATCACTTTTTCACCTTCTCTTCTCTCTCCTACTTTTCCAAAAACACCATTGTTGAGCCTCTCACTCTAGATACTACCTTCTCTCTAGGTTTTGATCTAGTAAGAGTGGTTTGCTCACCTTTGGCCTTTACAAAAAGATTATTGATCGTCGAGGGCTATATTTTAATCTGAAAATTTCGGGTTTTGGAGCACGTTGGGTTTTGTCATCTTCTCCTTTGAGGCTTCGAATTTGAGGTAGGGATAACCTACTCCATCTTATGAGCTTTGTCTTTAAATTTTTGCATTTTGATGTGTTGGGGAAAGTTGGGTAATTTTGAGGAAGTTTGGGACTTTGTATAATTTTACAAAAAGTCGGGGTTTTAAATATATGAACCTATATGCATGTTAGGCATAGAGAAATGAGATGAATGTTGGAACATTAATGGAAATGAGACCTTAGGGTTGTTTTGTGAATTATGGTAATTTGCCTTAATTGGTTTAATTAATTAGCGTATATAATTAATTGAAGAAAATGAGGAATTTAACTGAGAATGTTGAAATTGGGAATGTATCAGACTAAAGAGTGTAGTCGAATCTTTTTATTGCTCATCTAGTTGAGGTGTGAGTATATTATCTCTTTGTACATTTATTTCATGCTTAGAAATAATTGCTTTGGGCTACCGGTGGAGGGTCGTGTTGATTGTTGTAGACAACGTATGATGAGTAGGCAAACCAAAAACTAATCAATTGGATGTGTCATAGAATATGACGGTTGATAGAATACATTAACTTTGTGTTGGTCGATTGTGCATATGGCCAATGTGTTTATATGCATTATGTGTAGACAGTTGAAGGAATACATTAACTTTTGTATTGATTGATTGCATATGTGATTTCGTGTTTATATGCATTACTTGTGTATGGGAGGAGATGGGGGATGTACTCCACGGTTTAGGGGAAGATGGGGGATGTACCTCTAAACCGGTTAATGATTTAGGGGAAGATGGGGGATGTACCTCTAAATCGGTCAATGGCTAAGGGAAGATTGGGATGGATCCAGGGATGCAGCTCATATGCTCACTCATTGTAGTATTGATATAGCTCATATGCTTATCTTTGTGAAGTGTAGATATAGCTCATATGCTTATCTGTTGTAGTATTGATATAGCTCATATGCTTATCTGTTATAATGTTGATAGAGCTTATATGCTTATCTGTGAACGTGGATATTGTTGTTATACATATCTGTTGAGAATGTGGATAGAGTTTATATGCCTATCTGTTAAAAAGGGAAGATGAAAAGTAACTTGGACTCATAAGTCGTATGACATAAATATGTGAATGTATCAGTGTTGGCAATCTATCAATTGCTAATCTTTTAGTCATTGTTCATGGTTGGTTTAGTGTATTTCTACTGGGCTGTGGCTCACCCTATATGGGAATATCATTTTCAGGTACAGGTAGCATGCCACCTCCAAGGACTTAGCTTGGGAGGCTAGAGGCGGACATACTTTTGTCGTTTTACTTTTTGATGTATTACATGTAATTGCAAGCCAAGGGCTTTATGTGTAAACGAGTTAGAACTCTTTTGTTGTAACCAAGTGTTAACTTGGAAAGCTGTAAGCCCGTAGGGCATTTAGCTTTTGTTGTTAACATGTAATACTTTGTAATCAAACACTGATGAGTAGAAGAATGTGGTTATTTCATATGTCAATGAATGTCTTATTTGATGGGTTTAATGCTATTATTTTGAGGGCGTTACAATTGGAGACAAGAAGCAAGAAAATCAATGAAGTGATTCATTTCAAAGAAAGAGCATGGCCGGAAAAGGGCGAGGAGGCCGAACCTCATTTCAAGCCCAGAACAAAGGAAGAGACTACAACAATCAAAGGAATTTCAGTAGTAACTCTAACTCTCAATGCACTATTTGCAAGAAATTTAATCATGCATCTAAAGATTGCAGATTTAGGTGCAAGAGATGCAAAAATTCAAATCATTCACAACGTGGTTGCTGGTTCAACAATGATAAAGACAAAGCTAATTTTTCTGAAGAAAATGAAGTAGAACAATTATTTTCTTACATGAATGCCCAACAAGAGTCAGAAAATGTTTGGTATTTAGATAGTGGATGCTGTAATCATATGACAGGCAATCACAAGATTTTTGTGCAACTAGATGAAAAAGTCTCTTCTCAAGCAAAGCTTGGTGATAGAAAACTACAAAATGTTGAAGGAAATGGAATCATCTCCGTCCATACAAAGGGAAGTAACAAAAAATTAATTTATGACGTTCTTTATGTTTCAGGGCTAACCCAAAATCTATTAAGTGTGGGACAATTAATAAAAAAAGATTATGCAGTAAATTTTAATAATGATGATTGCATAATCTCTGACAAAAAGAAAAATCATATAGTGGCAAAAGTCAAAATGACTCCAAACAAAGTTTTTCCTCTTGTAATGCCACTAAATGATAATTTTGCCCTTAAAAGTGAAAACACCAATAATCCATATCTTTGGCATCTCAGATATGGACATCTAAATTACAAGGGCATGAAATTATTAAAAGAAAAAGATATGGTTATAGGATTGCCTCACATTGGCAAAATCAATAAAATTTGTGAAGGATGCATTTATGAAAAAATGCATAGATTGCCATTTCCAAAGACTTCTTGGAGAGCCAAAGCACCTTTGGAGTTGGTGCATGCAGATATTTGTGGGCCTTGCCAAACACCATCTCTTGGTAACAAAAGATATTTTCTACTCTTTGTTGATGATTATACTCGAATGATGTGGATTTATTTTCTTGATAGAAAATCAAAAGCCATCTCAGTATTTCTGCAGTTTAAAGCTTTGGTGGAAAAGCAAAGTGACAAAGAAATCAAAATGTTGAGGACAGATCGTGGCTGAGAATTCATTTGTACTTCATTCATGAATTACTGTAAAGAAAATGGGATTAAAGACAGCTCACAGTTCGACACTTTCCTCAACAAAATGGAGTTACAGAACGAAAGAATCGGACAATTGTGGAGATGGCACGAAGCATGCTAAAAGGCAAAGGTATTCCTAACAAATTTTGGGCTAAAGCTATCAATACTGTTGTTTATATTCTAAACCAATCTCCCACGAAGGCTGTCCAAAACAAAACACCATATGAGACATGGCACAAATAAAAGCCCCAAGTAAATCTTTTCAAAGTATTCGGTTGTCTTGCTTATGCCTTAATTCCTTCTCAAAAAAGGGAAAAATTTGATGAGAAATGAGAGAAATATATATTCATTGGATATAGCGACGAATCAAAAGGATATCGTTTGTTCAATCCAATGAAAAATGAATTGGTAATCTCTAGAGATGTCATATTTGATGAAATGACAGCATGGAAGTAGGATGATAACTCCATCCTAGAGTAGAAGGAAATTGAATTTAATGAAACAATAGAAGGAGAAGGATCTTCAACTCACCAAGCAAGCCCAAACCAAAGCCCATATAACACCCCAAGCCCAAGGCCAAGAAATGACTCTCGAAGAAGCTCTTCATCCGAAGAATTTGAAACAATACCAAGAAAGGTAGGTTCCTTAAGAGAAATATATGAAACTTGTGATGTAGCATTTTTTGCTTGTGAGCCACAGTTTTTTGAAGAAGTTGTGAAAGAAGAAATTTGGAGAAAGGCAATGGATAAAGAAATTGAAACTATTGAAAAGAATTACACTTGGGATCTTGTTGACCTATCCAAAGATAAAGATGTGATCGAACTTAAATGGGTCTACAAGACTAAATATAAAGAAGATGGCTCCATCTAGAAGCATAAGGCTACTTTATTTGCAAAAGGCTACTCACAACAACCTGGAGTAGACTTCAATGACACATTTGCTCCAGTTGCTCGCATGGAGACAATAAGAACCGTTCTTGCCTTGGCTGCACAAAATGAGCTACCAGTATATCAACTAGATGTCAAATCAGCTTTTCTTAATGGAGACCTTGAAGAAGAAGTTTATGTTGAACAACCGCAAGGATACAAAATCAAAGGAAAAGAAGACAAGGTTTACCGACTTTGGAAAGCACTGTATGGACTAAAACAAACACCTCGAGCCTGGAACAGCAACATTGACAAGTATTTTTGTCAAAATGGTTTTCAAAGAAGCCAAAGTGAACCATCACTATACATCAAGAAAGGAGGTACGCAAGACTTTTTCATAGTTTGCCTATATGTTGACGATTTAATCTATACAGGAACTAAACCATCAATGGTAGAAGAATTTAAAAGAGCCATGATAAAGGAGTACGAGATGACTGATTTGGGCCTTATGAGGGACGTATGAGATATTTTCTCAGTATTCAAGTGAAGCAGTCAAAGGGAGAAATATTTATCTCTCAAGGAAAATATCTTGAAGATTTATTGAAGAAGTTTCATATGTCTGACTGCAAATCAATTTCCACTCCAATCTCTTTAAATGAGAAGTTGCAAGTAAATGATGGAGCAGAGAAAGTTGATGCTACCGCCTATCGAAAATTGGTTGGTTCACTAAATTATCTCACTAACAAGCGACGTGCTTGTAATTTTACATGTAAATTTTTAGACGATTTGATGAATAATAAAGATGGGTTGAATTTGTAACCTTTTTATGGGTATCATTGGAAAATAAAGAAGCGTGACAAAATTTATGTTGACTTTATAGATTAGAATAGGTAGTTGATATATTCTAAATTGTTTATATTGGGTACCCAAAAAAAATCTTGAAAATTATCTCCAAAAAAAAAATGTGAATAATTTGAGTATGACTACCACGTGAATAGTTTGAGTATAACTACCACAAAATTTGAATCTATGGCACATACTTCAATTTTGAGGTAATTTTCAAGATATTTTTCAGGTACATAGATTTTTTATTGTTTTTGAATTATTATTATTATTATGAAATATGAATAAATTTGAATTTTTGGTTGCAATAAAGTTTTAAACATTAATATGTTGCCATGTTTATCTCCATAAATCTCTCTCTCTCCATGAATGCAATGTTTTTTTCAAATTCAAATTTGCCATTCCTTCTTCTATTCTATCACTCTAACCTCTTCTTCTTTTGCCATTCAGGTGCCTCTCTCTCTCTCTCTCTCTCTCTCTAAAACAATGTGCACACCATGGATGATAAGGGATTGGGCGACATGTTTCCTCTCACGCAGATTTCTTTTAGGTAACCCAACACAAAGTTTCAAAGTTCTAATTTCATGCAGACTTATAATCTCTCTCTCTCTCTCTCTCTCTCTCTCTCTCTCTCTCTCTCTTGTTTTTATTAACTTTGAAGAAAATTTTGGTTAAAAGCTTAACTCTGATATGGAACATTCCAATCTTTTTTTTTTTTTTTTTTTTGTGGAAAAATTTAGAACTTATTCTAAAAACATGTTTTAATTTTTTTTTTTAAAGACAATCATCCCCCATCCTTATTGTTTTAAAATTTTTATCAAATTTGAGTAAAAATAGGATTGTTAGAAATTTAGTGAAGGAGTTGGTTCCTTCTTGATTTGGGAAAAGTTTTGTCTCTCCCTTGATTTAATTCAAGTTTAATGAAATGATTAGAGTTCACTTTTAGCTCTTTATTCATCAAATTTGAATTTGATGAAAGAATTCTATTGAAGTTAGCTTTTTGTGTATTTCTTTTTTATATATTTTTGGTTGCCTCAGCTTAAGATTCTTTAGCTTAGGCAATTGAAATGGAATAGTATGGTTGTGATAATAAAAAAAAATTAAATATATATATAAATTTTTTTAAAAAAATGTACAGCCAATTATAATAATATCTTTCATTGATGTCAATTCTATCACTTGAAATAGAACCTTGTTTAAAAATCAAAAACCCAACTCCTCTGCAATTTCAGTTTTAAAAATATGTTTTTAATTATTTTTTGATTTTCTCAAAGTGATTCCCATTTTATCTTTCTACACTACTTGAGTTAATTAAAATCGTGTGAAGTAGATAAAGAACTAGATACATTTTGCATTTCATCAGCTCAAGTTCCTAGAGGAACCATGGTGTTTAACTCTAATGGTGACAACAAAAAAACCTTTCATGAGACGAACAAAATGGCTTCGTGCGATAACAAATGTGATGGAGACAAAGAAACAGTCCCAAGTTCGACACAATGTAACAATATCGAGTTAGAAGAGAAGGAGATCGATGAGTCGAGCTGGCCACACTTTGTGGATGAGGATTACATTGTCTTTTGTTTCAAAGAGGATGGAGCGATTCATGTGGTGCAGGACGGGAAGCCAAAAGTGTTCAATCATGTTGATCGCATGACTCAAAGCTCAACAAGGCCTATCAATCACAAGGTTAGCGAAAATCCATTTTTTTAATCGCCTCCATGTTTCAAACACTGAGGACGGAATTTGACACTGCAGTAATGTTGTTCTATTATAACTTAGGTTTCAAGAATAAGACTCTGTGCATTTATTCGGCTCAAAATAAATACTTGCTACTTTTTCTTATTTTTATGTCAGGATATAAATATAATTTTAAAAAAAAAGAAGATAGTGAAATAATTATATTGTGTTTATTTTTAGAAATATTAAAAATATAAGGCATTTTTGTAATTATAAAATACTACCTAGAGATTCATTGATCTCCCTTATTATCAATAGTTTTTTTTTTTTTTTTTTTCATTCACTATCTATGATGACCGACCAATTAGGATTGATGACCATTGATACTTAACATAATTATGTTTTGCATTAATCATATATTGCATTTGATTTTCTAATTGTTATACATTATGCAATATTACAAATTCTAAACATATTTTTTCATAGACATCCTAACCATATCTATATTTTTATTTATTTTTTGCTATATCAATGTATAAAATTTTATTTCTTTTTAACTGGACTTGATTTTGAAATAGAACAAATATGCGCATATTTTAATTTTTTTTTTTATTTTGGAAAACAGCTTAGATATGGTAGTGAGTATGCAGAGAAAGCTTACAACAGTGGCAGTAGTAGTACAAGAAGCCATGGCCATGATCATATGTTGAATGAAGAATATGAAAGATATATTTATCTTACAAATGAGTCACCTTCTATCTCCTATAATAAAAAGGTGAAAAAATGCCTCGTGATGTTGTGCCTTATACTCAAATAAGAGTAATATGCTAATAGTTATATATTCCGATTTCTAGTTCATTACACACTTTGGTATATATGCTAAATATATACATATATATATACACATGTTACCGTATTTAAAAATTATTATTTAACATTCTTATTCTAATTAATGGTGCAAACATATATTATTTTCTTAATTTTTTCCCACAATGCCAAATAAACATATTGTTTGCGAGGACCCATCACGAGAAAAGTAGAGAAAATTTTACCAAATTGGGCAAATGATTTAACAATGAAAGAATTATTAAGTCATCCTAGAATACCATATGACATTATTTATGTAGTGTTCCCGATAAATGAGAAACGTTAAAAAACATTAAGTGTTTATCATATCTCTTATCTCAGCTGTCTAACAAACATGGGTCGCAATTGTCAAATATGTAAAAAATTTCACTATATTTATTGGTTGGGAATATTAGAAAAATGACAGTTGATATTCTGAAATTACTGAATGACTTGTATTGAGTTTCATCATTGCATATGTTTTTCTATTTTGGAAATAAAATGCTTACTTATCAAAATAAATAAAATAAGTTGAAGAGAAAAGTAAAAATTATATTGTTGTAGAGATGGAAAATGGAACATGAACTTGGAAATGGACACCACATTGCATAGGGGTGTTTGGAGAGGGGATGAGAAGAATGATATCATTGAAGAAGAAGGAGAAGAAGAAGAAATCACTAAAGAAAGTAAAATGGTATTATCCACCACCACCACCCAATCAAGTGAATCCTCCGTTGATCAATCTGATGGAAGCTCTAGTTCGTTTTCCTTCCCTATGTAAGTTCCCAACTAAAACTTACAACCAACTTTTCTAAATCCATACATTTTTTATTATTAATTTTTTTATTTTTTTTACTTTTTTGGGATTATTATTAGTTTGTGTAATCATAGTTATGAATACGGAAATTTGAATTAAATATGCAGATTGTGCAGTGAAGGGATGGGAAGCCCTGTCCGAATGCCAAAACCAGACTCACTCCACTTTATGAAGCACCACAAGGCCCTGGCTGCTCGTCTTCACTGTTGTCGTTTTTGAAACTTCGCTTTTCTTTCTTTCTTTCTTTTTTTGTTCCCCTCTCTCTCTCTATCTCTCTCTTTGAGGTATTTTTCTTCAAATAATTCTAGCCAAGATAAAAATTTAATCAAAATTTTATCATGATAATGAAGTATAGGATGTACATTTAGAGTTAGTGTGTTGTGAGTCATATGCAGAATAAATTGTCCGCATTCAAATTTTGAATAAAATTTTGTTTTTCATTTTGTTTTTCTATTTTTTTTTTGGGGAGGGGGGGTGGTATGTAGTACAATTGTTTTTCTTTTCTTTTCTTTTCTTTTCTTTTCTTTTTTTGAATGAAAAAAAAAAAAGATACTCTGAGATATCATCACTGCATCTGTGGGTCTAGATCCCAGGATAATTGATTGCCGGCTTGATTTGATGCAACCCATAGGAAGGGATCTACCACTGATTCGAACCTAAGTCACACTTATGGAGAAGGATGTCTTCTCCACTAGGCCACCACCCTTGTTTTTCGTTATCGTTTCCATCAACCATGGTCACATGCTAGATACACAGAATTGGGGCACATAAAAGTATACAAATAGTGCATTTTTGGGGATTAGTTTCAATGCGTGTGCTGAGTAATATTTCAAATACAAAAATGCAATGACACATCTTTATTAATTCATAATTTATTCTAAATATATTTATGTGGTAAAAATTAAATTGATAAAGTGTAAGATTCATGAGTAAAAAAATTTGAACCATTGATTCCTTTTTTTTAGTGTTATTATTTAAAATAAATCCAATGCACAATGTACTTTCCATGCAATTTTTTTAATTGTTTTTTTATTCTGTGCAACTAGCACTTTTGTGATTTTGATGATAATAGTATGTGTTTTTTAAAAAAACGTTAGTAGTATAATACAAATTTAATATAAAATTTATATAGAATAATGTAGCATCATATCAAAAGCTCTGTTTAAATCAACATAAACGATCAAGTCATGCTCAACTCAAAACTCTGTTTGGCTATAACTTTTGTAGTTACTTTTTTACTATCTAAGCAAAATAAAAACTAGACCATTTGACAGCAAATTTTTTGCTGACAATTGTGAAAATTTTTAACAAGATTTTCACAACTTATAATTAACAATCTCGTTTTCCTTGGAAAGCATTGTTAACGGCATTTTTTCTTACTTGAATTTAAAGACTTACGAAAATAGAATCCGAAAAGATGGTTCAAACAGTGTTATATGCTAAGTAAACAACGTGATTATCAATAATGTTTTTTGAACTGTTTTTGTCTTTTGTGAAATTTTTATAAATTTGAGTCAAAATTTTTTAATTTTCAAAGTCTAAAAAAATCTAAGAAGCAAATTTTTTTTTTTGACAAAATCCAAATTACGTTCACCGCCCAAAAAAAGGCCAAAAACAGTAGACTTTTAAACTTTTTTTTATGTCCGTAGTAGACTTGTTTCAAAATCTTTTTATTTTTATTTTACTTTTCAAGTGCATCTAATCTAGTAGAATCTAAAAGTAATTTTTTTTTTTAAATTAAAAAGTTCACCCAAAAAAAAAAAAATGAGAACCCAATAAAAAAACTGCTAAAAAGCAATTGCCAAACCCTAAGAATTACCAATTAGGCATGAATTCAATGCTTCAAATGCAACGAAAAATTCAGAAAATAATAGTAATAAAACAGAAACACAGAAGAGGTGATGGTGGTGGGGGGTTTAACGAGCTTACCGTGTGAGGAAGATGATTCAAATGATAAGGTGTGACATCATAATCTTCAGCAGACATGGTGGGATGATTCTTTGTCAAGCCTTCAAAACAAAAATGATGAAATCTCTCCTTGCATGGAACCTAGGTCTTCCTGGAGCTTTTCCACTTTTTTGTTGGAAGTCAGTGCTTCCCATTGTAATTTTTCTAGTGCTGCCTGTTTGTCAGCCAGGTTAATCTGCAGATAAAAGGAAGGTAGTAACAATGGTGCAAGAATTCTCCAACGGAAGGGGTGTGCACCCCCCCCCTCCGCCGTGTCTGTTTGTGTGTGTGTGTGTGTGTGTGTGTGTGTGTGACTTCCAGGGCAAATTACTGATTCACATACTAACCACGCATAATCCAATATCAGGAAAGAGTTTAAATTATGAAAACCAATTTTTTTTTTTTTGGGTGAAAACTGGTTAATTTGAAGTGAAGAAACAAACAATTACTAGGCTGTCCACAAAAAGGGAGTATTTCTCAAGGCAATGCTCCATGATTGGTAGATTGGGCCAAGGGAGCTTCTATTTGCACACCATACTTTGTCTCAATTCAAACCATTTTTTTCTCATACATAATTAGGCAGGATGGAAGAAACTAAGGAATACATCAAGAGTCTTGTGCAATCATAGGATTTCAATTAAGTTAAGCGAAAAGTTTTATAGGACTGCTATAAGATCCACTATAATGTATGGTAGTAAATATTAGGCAACTAAGGAAAAATATGTTCAAAAATTGAGTATAGATTAAATGATAATATTGAAAAGGATAAGCTGTGTTACAACAAAAGATAAATTAAGAAATGAACTCATTAGAAATAAGATAGAAGTGACACAAATTGAGAAAACCATTTGTCTTTCAGACGGCATGATCATGTGCATCATAGACCAATTAAATCGCTTGTACAGATGAGTGATTTAATCAACATGGAGGGTGGTAAAAGAAATGGAGGCGGGCTTCAGAGAATTGTGGTTTGAGGAGAAAAGAAAAAAAAAATGACTATATTAAAATCGAGGGTTTGCCTACGAATAGTAATTGGGAAAAAGATCCTGTAGCTGACTATCTTAAGATCTTGTTGAGTTGAGTTTATCAGACAAAATATCTTAGCACATTAAGTTGTAAAATTAACTTATTTATTTTGCACATCAAAAATTTCAAACTCGTCTGAAAAGACGGAAAGAGAAATAAGTAATAGAAACATGACTGAAAAAGCATGCCTTAAAAAGAAACTAATGAAGCTCCCTATGTTATCTTGTAATGGATGACATAAATACTGCCAGGTAAACTTGCCCTTTGGTTTGAAGAAAATTATTATATCACCTTCTATATGTATCTATCTTAGTTTATGTTGGAACTTGGAAGTCACAAACCATTGCTAGGTAATCTCACCCTGCCATGAAAATGGGCCATTCGCTGATTTTGAGACCAAAATTTGGAATTTAGATAATGTTTGAACTAATATTCTATCAAAACAATGAGGTCAAATAGTAATAGCTTCCACTAATATTCTATCAAAACAAGAATCCATTACATTAAATTATACTAAATGTCCAAGAAGAGCTCTAAAATGGATTACACAAAATTTGAAAACACAAAGAGTTTTACCAGGAAGCATAAAAGCATTAGACAGATACCTTTGCATCAGATAGTTGTAGTTGAGTAGACTTGATTAATGAATCCTTATCTGCAGCCTGGTGTTTCAGCTCCTCAAATTTTGCATTCATGGAAGTCATCTGGGTCTTTGAAATCTCTGCTGATTTCAGGAGTTCTTCTTTCTCTAATAATTTCCTTTGAAGATCTTCCACTTGTTCCTTTAATGCAATTAACTCTTCTCGGTCCTTTTCTGTTGGTAATGGCCTTGTTTGGTAGAGCTGTGGGAAAGTGCTTCTAGCTTATGCCTAAACAGCTTATAGCTTATAACTATGAACATAAGTTGATTTCTGACTTATAAATTAAGCATCTCCTGCCCCACTCAAAGAATAAGCTGATTTCTGACTTCCAAAAAGCTATAAGCTATAAACTAAACCAAACACATCAAAATAGCTTAAATTAAGCTGAAAGCTAAAATAAGCAGCTTTTAAGCTGCACCAAACAGGCACAATGTCGTGGAGGAGAAAATTGAGAAACTGTCGGAGCATCCATCTTGGTTATCACTGGCAATCTTCCCTTGATCCTTGTCTGCATGGTCCCTCCGTTTTTTAGTTGGAATAGATTGAGCTACATTCCTTCCTTTTGGTTAGTTAGCTAAAACATTATAAGAATCTAACATAAGCTCCCACTTAAAGGTCCGTGAACAGAAATTCAAATCACCTTGCATGAGAACAAAAACTAGGAATAGACAGAAGGTTCAAACTTAAATTACCGCCTACAAAGAAACATAATCATGAAATTATGATATGAACTCCTCTCTCTCTCTCTCTCTCTCTCTCTCTAACAAAACAATTTGCTTTCATAAACATAAAACAAGCAAAAAACAACTTAAAACTAGTATGTTACGGGACTGGATCATGAAAATAATGGTATTCAGTGTGTTTGGTTTGAATTTTCTAGATTAAATTTTTTGAAAATTGAATTTTTTAGTTTTCGTATTCTTTTGTTTTTAGTGAATATTTTTTAAATTTTAAATATTTTTTTTACTTTTTTAGATGCACCTTAGTTAGATGTATCTAAAAAGTAAAAAATTTGTGAAAAAATATTTTAAAAAATTAATAAATACATAGAAATACAAAAAATCTACTGAATTCTTGTATTTTTTTTTTGTGTTTTTGATATTTAGTGAATTTTTAAAAGATTTTTTTTACAATTTTTTTAATTTTTAGGTGCATTTATGTTAGGTGTGTCTAAAAAATAAAAAAATTGCTTAAAATATTAAAAAAATTCAGTAAAAACAAAAAAACACGGAAAATAAGAAAGTAGAATTCTCTAAAAAGTGTTTTCTGAAAATTGAAATCAAGCAAGCTAATTACTTTATTTATTTATTTATTTTTTCTGGGTATAAATACAACCTTATTAGGGCACCCAAATAAGTGCCCTCCCTTATACAACAAAACTATTTATTAGAAATGTGAGAAAGAAAAAATGCTACACAAAAGATCCTTACGAGACGGGTTTAAACTCTCCTTGAAACCCAACCATACAAAACATCCAAAAACTTGTCATTAACTTCATTAGGCTCCTTTACTCCTCCCATATTATGTGGACTATTTTGTATTTGTAAAGTATATGTGTCAAATACTCGACATTTGAGTGAGGGTGGTATGGATATGTATTCCACATATCTAATAAGACATGCACAAAACATGCCTAAGTAATTGATGTTACTATAGAAGTATACATAAGATTCCCATTTTGTGCATAAAATGTTCTATGTTGGTTTGTAAATGCCATTTTATCCTAAAAAACTTGTTTATAGATTAGAATAGGTAGTTGATATATTCTAAATAGTTTATATTGGGTACCTAGAAAAAATCTTAAAAATTATCTCAAAAATAAAATATGTGAATAATTTGAGTATGACCACAAGACCAAAAAATTATGTGATTCAGATTTATTCAAAGTCTATGGTAAATCTGAATAAAAAAAATTTAAAATATGTAAATTAGTTTTATTTTGAAATTTTGAAAGGCAAGTTCACTAGAGAGAAGAGTATATATTAAATCAATCACTCCCTCTTCGAAACTTAGAATAAGATTGATAAAGAGAAAATGATTGAATTGTTGGTGGGAGTGGGGTGCAAACCATTTATGGTGGTTCACAAAACAAATACAAGAAAGAATGTATAATCTGAAAAACAGATTTATTTCACTTAAATATTTAGAATACACCGAGGAAATGAAAAACACACTTTTTTACTCTCTAACTCTCTTTTTCTTTTTTTTCCCACACTCCGAATTCTCAAAATACAATAGCTATATATAGATAAAACTAACAATGTGAAAACATTAAATGCAAATATGGCTGAGGCTATGAATTTCAAATGATTGCAATCACTTTTGACAAACTTAATTTGCAACCTCCACTTTTGACAAACTTGATTGCAGCCTCTATTCTTAGGCCCGTGGAAAAACAATTTTTTATATCAAGATTACTTCACAACATTCCCCTTTAATCTTGATTCTCCATGCTGTTTTATCCCGAGCATCAACTTCATTCTGTTGAACAGATCATTTTTCAATGGCTTCGTAAAAATGTCTGCAAGCTAATCTTGAGATTTGCAAGGAAATAATTCCACCTCTTTATTTTTCACATGCTCTCGAATGAAATGATAGCAAGTGTCAATATGCTTACTTCTTTCATGATAAACTAGGTTCTTTGCTAATGCAATTGCTGAGTGATTATCAACATAAATCTCAGTAGGATTTTTTTGTGGAAATCCTAAATGCTTCAACACATTTCTTAACCAAATTGCATGACACAAAGCTGAGTTGGTTGCAACATACTCAGCTTCGCAAGTTGACAGTATCACAATAGCTTGCTTCTTGGGCGACCAAGTTAACACTGTATTTCCCAGAAAGAAAGCAAACCCAGTAGTGCTCTTCCGCTCATCTAAGTCACGTCCCCAGACACTATTTGAATAGCCAACAAGACTGAAATTATCAATTGGTTTATAAAATAAACCATCATCGATTGTACCTCTGATGTAGCGAAGAATTCTCTTTGTTGCATATAGGTGTGACTAATCCGGTGTTTCCATATATCTGCTAATCAGTCCTGCTCCATAGAGTATGTCTGGCTTGGTGCAAGTAAGATTGTGAAGACTTCCAACTAAGCTCTTGAAATAAGTTGGATCCACATCACTCGTCTTTGTATCTTTTTTGAGTTGCACTTCACTATCTACAAGAGTGTTCACTGGATTGCAATTCTCTATTCCATATCTCTTGGGAATTTCCTTTGGGAATTCCATCTTTTCTTTGTGCCACTTCAATGCCAAAGAAATTGAGCCATCAAGTTGATATCTATCATTTCAAATTCTTGGACCATACTTCTTTTAAATTCTTTGAACATGGCTGGATTATTGCCGGTGCAAATTAGATCATCAACATAAAGACAAGCAAGCAACATGCTTCCACTAGTTTCCTTCTTCAAACATAGTGCATGCTCATACAGGCATTTTTCAAAACCATTGTCATGAAAATACTGATCAATTCTAGTATTCCATACACGTGGAGCTTGCTTTAATCCATAAAGTGCTTTCTTCAATTTGTACCCTTTGTCTTCTTGCCCATTCTGAACATACCCCAAAGGTTGTTCAATATAGATTTCTTCTTCAAGAAAACCATTAAGAAATGCAGATTTCACATCAAGTTGATAGATCTAGCACTTGTGTTAGGCAGCCAAAGAAATCATTAGCCTGATAGTCTCCAACCGGGAAATTGGAGCAAACACCTCTCCATAATCAATTCCAGCTCTCTGCTTGTAACCTTTTGCCACTAATCTTGCTGTGTAGCGTTGCACTTTGCCTTGCATATTTTTCTTTGTCTTGTATACCCATTTCACTCCAATGGGTTTGTGCCCCTCTGGTAGACTGGTAAGCTTCTATATGTCATTTTTCTCAATGGCATGAATTTCTTCATCCATTGTTTTCTTCCATTTATCTTCTTGGATGGCTTTTGAGAAAGTATGTGGATCACTATCTGCGAGTAAGCAAAACAAATTCAGATTTTCTTCTTTTATGGCTTATATGGCTTCATATATGTCTCTTAAGCTCTTTATTCCTCTATGTCTTCTAAAAAAACTATCATCTGATGATGATGATGGTAATGGTGTGCCAATTCTGTGAGATGATGATGATGGAGTACCTCTTATATGTGATATGGTGGTTTCACATATAGAGTTTGTGGTTCATCTAGGACTTCTCCTGTGATTTCAACCAAAGCTTTTGATGTTTTATCTTCAAGAGTGAGTTCTGCATCTTTAACAACTTCATCTTGATTCCAGTTCCAAGCTTCTTCTTCTTCAAATATCACATCTCTACTCATGATCACTTTTTTGGTAATGGGATTATATAACTTGTATCCCATTGTTCTGTCTCTATATCCGACAAGGATACATTTTTCTCCCTTATCATCAAGCTTGGTTTTTCTTACTTCTGGAATCTTTGTGTATGCAATACACCCAAATATTCTGAAATGATTGACACTTGGCTTGTGTGAACTCCAAGCCCCTTCTGGAGTCATAGAGTAAAGGCTCCTGGTTGGGCATCTGTTTAATAGATACACAGCACATGATAAGACTTTAACCCAAAATTGCTTGGGCAATCTTTTTCATTTCAACATGCTCCTTGCTATAACTATGATTGTGCGATTCTTTCTTTCAGCAACACCATTCAGCTGTGGCGTATAGGATGGTGTTGTTTGATGCTTGATTCCATGCTCTTTGCAATAATTCTCGAAAACATCTGATGTATACTCTCTATCTTGATCTGATCGCAACATCTTAATATAGTAGCCACTTTGTTTCTCAGCAAAAGCTTTGAATTCTTTGAAGATGTTGAATACCTCCAACTCGTTTTTGAGGAAGTACATCCATGTCTTTCTGCTGTAGTCATCAATAAATGTAAGGAAGTATCTCTTTTGTCCATTTGACACTGGTTTCAATGGACCACACACATCGGTGTGTACTAGCTGCAGCGGCTTTGATGCTTTCCAATTCACTTCTTTGGCAAATCTTTTTCTGTGATGCGTGCCAAGAATACAGCTTTCACAGAATTCATTAGTATGAGCAATATGAGGGAGCCCTTTCACCATATTCTTGCTTGACAACAGCTTCAAGCTTCCAAAGTTGAGATGTCCAAACCTCAAATGTCATAGCCAGTCTTTGTCTTTGATGATGGCACTTAAAAACTTTGCAGCATCATGTTGGATGTTCAATGCAAACATCCAATTCTTGGACATTGTCACCCGAGCAATCAAATTACGATGATTGTCTTTGATGGTAAGATAACAATCATATGAGGGAGCCCTTTCACCATATTCTTGATTGACAACAGCTTCAAGCTTCCAAAGTTGAGATGTCCAAACCTCAAATGTCATAGCCAGTCTTTGTCTTTGATGATGGCACTTAAACACTTTGCAGCATCATGTTGGATGTTCAACGCAAACATCCGATTCTTGGACATTCTCACCCAAGTAATCAAATTACGATGATTGTCTTTGATGGTAAGATGACAATCTTTCATGCTGATGTCGTATCCTTTCTCTAGGAGTTGTCCCATACTCAAAAAGTTGTTCTTCATGGCAGAAACATAATAAACATTGGAGATGTGCTCATGATCTCTATTCTTGAGCTTGATCAGAATGTTGCCTCTTCCTTTCACTAGAGTCTTTGAAGAATCACCAAATGAGACTTGTGCTTGTACAGTCTCGTCAAGCTCGACGAACAACTCTCTTTTACTACACATGTGATTACTGGCTCCCGAATCTAGATACCAAACATTGTTTTAGTTTTTAGTATCTCCATGGTGGACAAACAGGACTGTAGGTCTGACTTTTTTTGTTTCCTGCTCGGCAAAATTTACTTGTTCTCTGGCTTCTGTTGTTGCTCTACTTCAGCATTCATTGTTGTAATGCCTGAACTTGTGGTAAATGGTAGCACTAAACATTGCTTTTGTCAAATCCTGGTCAGTTGTTGTAATCACCTCCTCTTCCTCTTACTCTTTCTCTTGGAGCAAAGTGTAGTTGACTTCTTCCTCCTCCGGCTAGACCTCTTCCGCTTCTTTCTCGAAAATCAAAACTTCGCTTTTTATAACCATGGCCTCTTCATCGGCTTCTTTGTGATGCCCCCCCTTGCTCGTTTCTGTCATCTCTGAAAGACAGCTTTGATTGAAGAGCTTGCTTAAGAGAACTGGCTAGAGTCTTTTTGTTGATCCTTTGTTCATGAATCTCAAGTGTGCCCATCAACTCATTGGTGGTCATGGCACTAAGATCCTTGGACTCTTTTATTGCTACAACCACGTGCTCGAACTTGGGGCTAAGTGATCGTAGAATCTTCTCTATCATTTGAAGAGATTTCATCTTCTCTCTATATCTTCTGATCTGATTAACAATGAAGTACTCAGAAATTGACTCATTCTCATTCATGTGCAGTATCTCGAATTCACTACGTAACACCTGGAGTCGAACTCTGATCGTCTTCTCAATTCCACGATGTGAATTGCGAAGAACACTCCATGCCTCTTTAGAGGTTGCTGCTGCTGAATTCTTCTCAAAGCTTGACTCATCAATGCCTTGATAGAGTAGATACATGACCTTTTTATCTCTCTTCCTTGAATCTTTTAACGCCGTCTTCTGAGCTTCATTTCAATTTCTTTCATCTTGGAGAGTAGCTGGCTCATCATATCCTCGATCCACTAACTCCCATAAATCTTGTAAGGCTAGTTGAACTTGTATTTGAATACTCTAATTTTCATAATTCTCCTTTCTGAGTTTTGGAAACTGGGGTTGAAAGAAATTATTTGTATTGGCCATTGGTTGACTTCAAGAAATCTGCAAATTTTCAGGATGGAATTTGCAAATTCTGATCATATAGATGTGCCTGGAATATTCTAAATAGTTGGAAAGCACTATTGAATCACCAAAAACGGACTTCAAACGGCTTAGATCTAACAAAAATAATTGAATGGCTCAAATCGGCGGAATCTGGAACTCCTAAGAAACACCGGATAGTTTTTTCGGATCGAATGACGTCAGTGGTGTGACGGTGCTGCTCAGCTCAACTTGTGGCTCAACTCGGCTTATGGCTCAGCTCGGCTTGACGTCAACAATGGCGTCGCCAATGACGTCAGCTTCTAGATACGGATCTAGGCTAATGGTGCGTCAGACATGTCGAACTCTGCAAATCCGGGGGAAGAAGACGCGTGGAGATGCGTGGGCGCGTGGTTGCGTGTGGTGGCGGCGTCAAAGGCACATGGGGCGCGTGCGGGCTCTGTAGGGCTCGATTTTCAATGTGATTTTTTTCAGTGTGATCGTCTCGATGAGACCTATACACTGGTGTGATCAAAAATGTATTTCAACAATTTTGATTTCTGGGCAAGATTTGAAACGATGCTCCGTTCTACTATTTTTTTTTAAAAAACAGGCCCTCCTGGTGCTCTGATACCACTGTTGGTGGGAGTGGAGTGCAAACCACTTACGGTGGTTCACAAAACAAATACAAGAGAGAATGTATAATTTGAAAAACGGATTTATTTCACTCAAATATTTAGAATACACTGAGGAAATAAAAAACACACTTTTTTACTCTCTAACTCTTTTTTTTTTTTT